>SNQJ01S0144101.1:11403-24334 GCA_010110895.2 Picea sitchensis
CACCACCAATAAAACCTGGCACACAAGAGGGTGCTCAAACCCTAGAAGACTAGCGCCCACGAGAGGTGCGCACTTTTCCCAAGAAGGTGTACTTGATGAAATTTCCAAACTCACATGAAAGATATTATTCCTCAATGGGGAATTTACCTTTACTTAGACTAGACTGAACCTGTCAACATAAGTGTCTATTGGCACAACAAGGCTGACCTCTCTATCTTATAATATAATTAATATTAACCAGATTAATTATCTTTTACATTAATTACCAGTCACATTAAGGTGGGGCCGACCTGTACCCTTTACATTACAATTAGGGTTACAAGTAGGTATGACTCTTGAACAATATAGAAAGGGATATTATACACCCACTAGTGCTCATCCACTAGGGGCACATCCATAGGGATGTGCATATCTCTGGCTCACTGTATTACAAAGAAGAACCACTTCTTCACTAGTGCTCAACCACTAGGATCATGTTCACCTATGCTCGTCCATAGGCACGTCCACTCAACATATATTCTTTCCCACTGCATTACACAGGAGAATCATCTGGAGTTTCTCATCAACTCTCTTCTCAGAGGAGGCTAATACATCATCTTTATTTCTTTTCTCATGATGATGCACCCAACACTTTGGGATTTCAAACATTCACCTTGTGCTCAGCCACATGCATGTCCAAATTTGTAGATCTTCTTTCTCACAATGTTACACAAGAGAATTATCTATAGTTCTTCTCAACTCTCTATAAGGAGGAGACCATCTCTACGTTCTAGCTCTGTCTCAGATAGGAACCAAAAACCTCTCTCAGGGGCTGTCTCTCAGGTTTATGTCCTAGAGAATGTCTCACATAGCTGCAACCATCAACAAAAGTAGACTACCAATATCACATGATTGCAATAGAAGGTAAGATTTATAACCAACCCATAAGTATTTTGATTGATTTTGGAGCTAGTCATAGCTATATAGATCCAAAAATAGTTGAAAGTTAAATTGAAAAGATGTAAGCATAAAAATACTTGGTTGGTTTAGCTAGTGACTGGGACCAAGAGAAAAATCAATGAACTTATCAAGGATTGCCCCATAAGCACTAAGGTAGATTTAAACATCATACCACTCGAGTCATATGATTGCTTAATTAGTATGGATTGGATGGATAATCATTGTGTTGTCCTAGATTTCTACAACAAGGATTTTACATGCCTTGATGAACAAGGGAATTCAAGGACAATGCAAGTAATTCCAAGACCTATATCTATCACAGAGATTTTAGCATTGTAGCTAAAAAGAAGTTTTGGGAAAGGATGCCAAATATATGTAGCACATATGGAAGATCCAATTAAAGGTAAGGAGCCAAGTATTGAATATTATCCAATACTAAAGGAATATGATTATATCTTTGGAGAGTTTCCAGGATTTCCACCCAAGAGAGATATTGATTTATCTATTGAATTAATGCATGGATCTGCCTCGATGTCCAAAATTCCCTACAGGATAAGCACGTTGGAGTTGAAAGAGTTCCAGATATAACTTGACTAATTGTTGAATAAGGGGTACATATGCTCAAGTGTCTCACCTTGGGGTGCCCCAGTGCTCTTTGTGAATAAAAAGGATAGGACTCTGAGGTTATGTAATGACTTCATACAACTTAATGATGTTACTGTAAAGAACATGTACCCTCTACCATAGGTCGATGATCTATTCGATTAGTTGAAAGAAGAAAGAATATTTTCCAAGATTGACCTAAGGTTAGGTTACCATAAAGTGAGAATTAGAGATGAAGACACCAGCAAGACAACATTCAATAAACGATATGACTATTATGAGTTTGTGGTGGTGCCATTTGGCTTGACAAATTCATCGACTACATTTATGTGTCTAATGAATGAAGTGTTCAAAGATTACCTGGACAAATTCATCATTGTCTTCTTCGATGATATTCTTATCTATTCCAAGATAGAGGAGAAGCATGAGAAACATTTGAGGATGGTGCTACAAGTGCTAAGAGAGAACCAGATGTATGCCAAGCTAAGCAAGTGCACTTTATATCAAAGGAAAATTCATTATTTGGGTGACATCGCCTTAGAGGAAGGCATAATGGTGGACTCTGAAAAGATTGAAGCAATCAAAAGTTGGCCAATGCCAAAGAATGTTTCAGAAGTAATATTCTTTATGGGTTTAGATGGGTATTATAGGAGATTCATTGAAGATTTCTCCAAAGTTGAAAATCCAATCACTTTTCTGTAGAAGAAGGGAACAAAGTTTGAATGGATTACTAAGTGTGAGGAGAGTTTCCAACACTTCAAGGAATTATTGACTAGTGCATCTATTCTAAAATTTGTGGATCCAGATGAAGATTTCATTGTGTGCACATATGCATATAAGGAAGGGCTTGCTTGGGTCCTTACACTTAATGGGAATGCCATATGTTATGAGTCAAGGAAGTTGAAGGAGCATGAAATAAGTTATTCTACCCATGAATTAGAGTTGGCCACCAGAGTTCATACCTTAAAAATGTGGAGGCACTATATGATGGGAAGAAATTTCGAGTTGAAGATAGATCGTAGATGTCTAAAGCACTTATTTGAGAAGCCAACAATGAATGCCAAACAAACTAGATGGATGAAATTTCTTAGTGCATAGGACTTCAAAATCAAGCATATCAAAGGAAAGGAGAATAAAGTGGTTGATGCACTCAACATGAGGGTGCATGATATGCGTGTTGCATCCATTATCATGTATTGCTCATATTTTAAAAACAAAATTTTGGAATCTATAGCATTAGATCAAAATTATGCACAAGTTACAGAGGGCCTGCAACAAGAAAATGTATTGCTGAATTTTAAAGACTATAGGTTTGGAGAGGATGGAATCCTCTTGTTCAAGGACAAAGTGTATGCTCCCAACACTCAGGAATTGAGAAATTTAGTGTTAAAGGAGGTGAACAATGTACCATATGTTGGTCATCTAGGATACTAGAAGACAATTGAAGTAGTGAGAAGCCATTATTTATAGCTAGGAATGAAGAAGGACGTGGTTGATTACATAGCTAGGTTCATGGAATGTCAGAAAGTGAAGACTGAACATAAGAATCTAGCGGGATTGTTACAACCGTTTCCCATTCCTAAATGGAAATGGGAGGTAGTTACAATATATTTTATCGCCATATTTCCAAGAAAAATAATGTAACATGATTCCATCATGGTAGTGGTGGAAAAGATTACGAAGGCTACACATTTTATTCCAGTGAAAAAGACTCAAAAGACAACCAACATTGCAGATATTTACATGAAGGAGTTCGCTAGCCGACATGGTGTGCCTAAGGAAACAATGTCAGATATAGATCCAAAGTTTACTTCCAACTTTTGGAATGGGTTGTTGAAAATATTTGGGACTAATTTGAATTTCTGTACATCATATCACCCATAGTCAAATGGGAAAATAGCGAGAACTAACCGGGCAATTGAAGATATGTTGAGAATGTATGTAATGGACAAGACTTCCAAGTGGGAAGACTACCTTAATCTAGTTGATTTTGCTTACAATAATGGGTATCATGCATCAATGAAGATGAGTCCATTTGAAGTTTTGTATGGAAAGAAATGCCACAAGCCAGTGAGTTGGGACAACCCAACAGATAGAGTAGTTGTTGGGCCATAATTGCTAAGGGAAATGGAAGAGAACATGGTTAAGATCAAGCATAATTTAAAGGTTTCATAAGATAGACAAAAGAGTTATGTAGATAAAAATAGGACATACATATAATTTAAAGTAGGCAAACATGTGTTTTTAAAAGTAAAGGCTAAAAGGAGCTCGCTAAGATTGGGAACTTTCCCAAAGTTGGCAACAAGATATTGTGGGCCATTTGAAGTTTTAGAGAAGATAAGCCCAATAGCATACATGATTACATTTACTGCATCCATGAGAATTCACAATGTGTTTCATGTATCATTATTAAAGAAATATGTGCATGATCCTAACCATATGATTGATTGGACTATGATCTAGGTGGAACACGAAGGGGACTTTCAGGTGGACCTGGTGTGCATCCTGGACCGAAAAGTAAAAGTTCTTCGAAACAAAGCCATCAGTTTGGTAAAGGTTCAATGGAATTGCTACAGTATTGAAGACGCCATGCGTGAGCATGAGGAGACCATGTGGGAGGGGTACCTGCAAAGTTTTGAAAATTTTGAAGAAAGTTGAATGTACATAAGTATGCAAGGCTCCATTTTGGTAGTTGGAGTTCTTGGAGCCACATCTCGGAGAGTTTTTGTCCGAACTATGATGGAGCCCTTGAAGGGAAGTAGTACAACTTGAGGGACTGCGGTGCATAGAATGGGGCACACTTCCTTGGGTTGTGTAGGTTACGGGGAGCGAGAGATTGATGGTTGGAATTGCTACAGAAGTTGAACTTGCAAAAATTTCAAGTATTATGATGTAAATTTTATATATGTATATTTGTATGGTTCTGTGCACTGAGGGTGGTGCAATTTATAGGAGGAGGGGAATGTAACACCCCCATTTATAATCCCCATTTTAACGATGTGTAATTAAATACGATGTATGGCCACGGGCCTGGATATGTAATTTGTAAACATTGTAAATTTTCGAAATAATAAAATAAATGTGATGATGGTTGTGGGTGGAATGTTATTCAAAGCACATTATTGGAAGGTCTGTTTTCGATGAAGGTGCCTCGACATGCATAATGTTGCTATCTTGTTAAATATACATTGGTTCTCCTAATCTCACTCCATCCCCTACTTTGTTAATTGATTTCGATGGATGCTATTTTTGGCCACACACACATATCTCCTCCTTCCCTGTCCAGTTGGGGGGGGAAATCGTCTCCATGGAGGTGGAAGTGGTCGATGCTCCACTTGACTACAACCTATTTTTAGGGAGGAGTTGGAAATCTGTTATGATGATTGTCGTTTCATTGGTATTCCAAGTTTTATGCTTCCCCCATCAAGAGAAAATTGTTATGATTGACCAAATGTCATTTGCTCGTTTTGACCCTGTGGCGAATATGGGATCCACAGTCCCGTTAATTGAAAACTCTCAAACAAAAACTGAGAGCATTGGTGGTGGGATGTATCCTTCTCTTATGGACAATTTTAATTTTTTGGCACTAATTTAGTATATTAATGTTGTTCTGGTTTGCTACCAATAGTTAAGTTCTTTGTCCCCGTGACTCAAGTGAGTTCGTTTCGAACGATGTATTTCGAGGATCCCTGGGTATTACCCTCTTCGTGTGATTTAGTAGGAGGTCTTGTGCATGTTGGGATGACTATGTTGTTATCTACAACTGAGATATCTTATCAAGCGATTCAACAAGTTACTATAGTTTCAAATCTCACTCCTTCTTGGACAAAGGAAGTGGATCAACTTATAAATCCTGTTTGGGCCCTTAATTATTCCAATTCACTCATTTGTCTTCATAACATTTTGTCTTTTAATGAAGCTATTCTTGAGGCAATTATAGGGCTAGAACAACCCTGGGAGGACTTACATCATTGGTCTTATTTCCTCCCAAAATTTAGTTGAGTGGAGAAAGGAGAATTTCGATCGACTTTGAATGGAGGTGTTGATCACCCTGTGAACCCCTTAGCAAAGCATGGTGTCTATGTTGAGGGTAACATGGAAAACATATTGGAGACTATTCTGATTAACAACTCTAGGATCCATGGCATCGTGGAGAATGTGTTTATCGATGCATATTGTTCCCCAGAAGAGATATACACGTATACTGTTTTGTTTAAGGAGTTCCACGATGTTTTTGCCTGGTTATATGAGGAAATGGCATGTATGGACCCCTGTATTGTCAAACACGAGACAAAAATGTATGAAAAAACAAATCTTGTTTGACAAAAGTTATGATCAATTAATCCGAGAAATGAGAAAGTGATTAAGGTAGAGGTAGGGAAACTACTCAAGGATGGTTTCATCTATCTGGTTCCCCTTACTGAGTGGGTTTCAAACCCTGTTCCAGTAGATAAAAAGCAAGTAATCATTCATGTTTGTATGGGATTTCATGATATAAATAAGTCTTGTCCCTAATACAACTTCCAAACCCCATTTATCGATTAGATTATTGACGAGTGTGCAGGAATAAAAATATTCTCCTTCATGGATGGATTTTTTGGGCTATAATCAGATTGAAATCTGTCCTGAGGATTAGTATAAAATGATGTTCATATGTCCTTGGGGTAATTTCACATATAAGAAGATGTCTTTCAGCCTTAAAATGATGGGGGTACATTTAATCAAGCTATGTCTTTCGCTTTTCATGATCTCAAACATATCATCGAGGCTTATCTTGATGGTCTCATTGCTCGTTCTCAACAGAGAGTAGATCCTTTGACTCATCTTCAAATCATTTTTGAAAGATGTTGGTACTATCATATTCAATTAAATCCTAACAAGTGCATATTCTGTGTCATTTCAGGGTGTCTGTTGGTATTTATTGTTTCCAACAGGGGGATCATGGTTTATTCGTTAAAGGTTGAGGAAATAATTTGGTTGCTTCCCTCACAGAATATCCGTCAACTTCAAAGCCTGCAAGGAAAAGCTATTTTCCTTCGTCGATTTATAGCCAATTATGCTGGCATCACCAATGGCTTTATACATTTGTTTAAAAATGGAGTCCCTTTCATTTGGGACAAGTTCGCACAATGATCTTTCAATGTGCTCAAGAACGCTCTTGTTTCCCCCCCCTTGCTTAGTCCCTTGGACTATAACATAGACTTTTTGTTGTATATTGCAGTAGAAGAATCCATTGTTTCCATGGTTTTAGTTTAAAATGATGATGCACCCTAGGAGCACATTATTTACTATCTTAGTCATGGTTTGATTGTCCCTGAACTTAATTACTCACACATTGAGAAGTTGGTTTTGGCAACTATGCATGTTGTCCAAAGGCTTCAACACTATATTATTTTGTGTAAGACTACTATAATCATTGACATTAATCCATTCCAATACGTCATCACACAACAAATAATTGGGGGAAAATAATACAAATGGATCATCGTATTGCAGGAATACGATTTGGACTTTGTATTTTCTAAGTCAAAGAAATCGTTAGTCTTTGTTGAGCTCACGTCAGAGTTTCCTATGGAGGGCGAGGAAATCATTTTTACGGACTTGGCTCCCAACCCGTTGAGTACCTGGAGTGAAATAAAGGGAAATGTATTCTTCAATGGTCAATGCCCCCTCCTCCTTTTGTATGGAGGTTGACAATATCACCTGACCTCGAGAGTCTTGTAATAAAGTAAATATTTTCCACCTCTATCTTAAAAGGTTGACCATCAAGCATAAATGCATCTGCATATGGATCCTAGTAGTTAATTAGAAGTAGTAATAATCTTTCGCGGTCTCACATATTTCTTGTCTCGAAGAATTTTTGAAGATCACATTGTCGGAGGGCTTCCATGGCCTCCAGGTCATCAATTATGTGGTTATCTATGTCCTCATTCTCTCTCTCCCTCCATTCTATCACCATCTTGAATTTTTTGAAAAGAAAAAAGGGGTTAACATTTCATTTTTTCCTTTTGAACAAACTTGTAGGTGACTTCCTTTTAGGATAGTCATGTACACACATTTTTCATGAAGAGAAGGAGTGTATAGGGCCTCTTGTACATGCTGCATGCCAAGGAAACACACACACATGTATGCCCCCTTTTAAAATTAAAAAATCCTGCTTAAAATTTGAAAAAAATGGAAATATGCTTCGATGAAAATGAAGAGGAAGAATAGCTCTCTTACCTAGTCCAGATGGTGTTCGATTTCATCCTTTGTAGATCCTGCAATCACCAATTGAAGTTTGGGAGGATTTCACACCAATTTCACTATTTTTGGTAAAAACAAAAATGATATAATAAATTGGGCATTTTTACTTTTTAAATGTAGTTTTTACCAACTTTTATATAGTTTTTTACCCTAATAATGTTTTCGAATGCCTAATGGACTAATGTTCGAGAGTAGATGACCTATTTTTGGTGCAACTTTTTTAGGGAAGATGATGAACCACAATATTTTTTCAGGTTTGTTAATCCACTTATTAGGTAATGTTTTCATCACTAGCATTTAGGGTAGGTTATTTCCTCCTTGCATTTTACACGTTGAGTGACTATTATACATCAACCTTAGGGTCGATCCCACTTACTGGTGACATGATCCTTTTCCCACTGATTTTAACTGTTATTTTTTTTGGTAGAGCTTACCACTCATGGGAATCCTAGATAACCCCTTATTTTTCCTTTTGGTGCTCATGGTGAAGTATTTTCATAGGCTCGAGAATCCTGGTAGTTCTGCCATGATTGTAACATCCCTTATATAATCCCCAATTTAATTAATGATTAATGTAGATATGAATGTGGCCATGTCCAAATGATGTATATGCAAACTGTATTTTCTGAATTTTAATAAATAAATTGTGATGCCAACTAGTGGGGGATATGGATAAATATGGGGGCTGAGTTTTCCATAAGAGAAGCGAGTGTCTAAGAGGGGTCCAAGGGATATTATTTATGGGTATTAATTTAACCCAAATTTCTTAATTTTATTATCATTTGGGACAACTTTCTATTTTTTGGTTGGGTGTATGCAAGCCCAATCATTGAATATATGTAAGAGGGTGGGTGTTAGTGTCACATCACATAGGTATTGGAAAATGGGGATGAGTAAAGTTAGTTTGGGAAAGAGTGTAAGTCAAATTTTATTGGGGAAAAAAGAGAGGAAATTCATATGGGCAGTTACAAACAATTTTTACAGGCATGTTCTTGGAAGAACAACAAGCAAAGAGCAGAGAAAAAGCGCATGGGAAATAGAACAAGAAGGTTGGGTGAATTATTGAGCATGCTAGAGCATTGTTGGAGCATTTTGGTGATGAAAAAATGAAGAGACAGGTTTTCATGCTTGAAGAGTGAACTCCTAGGTGAGTTGTAATGTAACAACAAGCACTTATTGTTGTTTTTACTAGTAGTTTTCCTGATAGTCAATTCCCTTGGGTTCCTGGTAGTGAGATTCCTAGTTATCTGTGCTAGAGAGACCTTGATAAATGAATGGGACACACGATGTAATGGGAGTAGTGAAGGGGTACATTCCTTAGGTTGGGTAGGTCAAGGGGAAGAGAGCTAGAGGAAATTCGAGATAGCTGTAAGAGAATACCAGTGGGTTGTGGGATATTGAGCTGTGAGAGGCACCCTTTTTTTGTGGATTCCTAGCCCTATATTAGGGGTGACTTGATGTTGATATTTGGAACAAAAAATCTATGGTTGAGTGGAACGTCCTTCTCAAGCAACTAGTTGCACACATGTTTTAAAAAGATAAGTGTTTACCTATTTTTTCCGAGTTATTTCATGAATTTAATTGTCATGCTTAACTCTGTGTATGTAAATGAGTTTGTTTAGTTGCATTCATGTTCATTTATAATGTTGTAGATGAATTTAATTATTTGGTATTGGTCAAATGGTTAAATCTGTGTATAATTCGTAGTTGGTAAGCTACATGAATTAATTAGTATATATATTTTTTATTTTATGTGTAATTTTGCATAGTAATGTTCCTCGGTTAAGCTGGGGAAACATTACAATGATATTGCATTGAAACATGATACTATTCTTAATATTTTTTTGGCTATTACCTGAGGGGATCCCATACTTTTGTGTTGAGTTGTAACTGCATTGCATATTTATTGTTTGCACTTTTGAGCCTAATATCGACTTCAACTTACTGTTGCTTAACCATGTGCTTACACATTCTCATCAGTTGTTAGCTTTTCAATATTTGACTTTGCAAATTGGCACATATATCCTAGGAGGAAACATTCCCTCGGTGTCCATATCCTTCACTCATTTCCTTTCATTGAGCATAGGTATATTCCTTGCGCTTGGAACTAGTTTGTTTTCCCACAACACTTTTTTCCTTTGTTGTACTTTAACATTATTTTATTCTTCTTCAAGATTACTAATATGAAAAAGACAAAAAAACAAAAAAACAAAAAAACAAAAAAACAAAAAAAGAGAACGAGAAAGAGTCTTGTTTTTAGTTTTTGCTAGCAATTGAGTTTCCTTTGAACAAAGCACAAAGTTTTGAGTCCATGTCTCAACAGTTTGGTTTTAGCATGGCTTTAAAAAGTTGAACCAATTACACATAGTTTTTACTCCTCTGACTGGTTATTCTTCCAGTCACTATGAAGAGTTTTTTGATGCCTCACGTGTCACAAACTTGTGTAAATCTTCATATTTCAGTCCATGCTTCCTAAATCACTCTATTATGTCAGGTTTTTTTTCAAAGGAAGTTTTAGCTTATGTTGGCCATTCCTCAAAATATCTGACTTTGCAAGTTGGCCTTTCTGTATGTCAAGTACTTCTCGAAATCACAAGAATCTTTGTTCTAGAATCGTGATGGCATGGAAGGTCTCCATTGAATTCATGTTGGCGGGTCATATATTATCAACTACGACACATTACTGTGAGAGTCTGACCTAGAGTTGGACCCTTTCCCTATTTACATCATCGATAAGAGACTTTATTCTTAGTAGATGAGACTTCATCATTGGTCATTGAATGAGTGGTTTCCCTTGTGTTTGACGTCACATAAATTATTCACCCATTGGGATTCATGCAGTACCTTGGATTTCATTTGTCCACATTTGTGGTTTCCTCACCTATTTCAATAGTTTTCATTATTGGATGTTATTAGAGGGCCACTTTCATGTGTTATTCCATTTGGTGAATGTAAGAGATGTAATTGGAGGTAGGTCCCTTTCAATCTTTCATCTAAGTTCTTCCAAATATTTATCCTTCTATTGTTCTTCATGTTGGATGATGGGGCATGCCTTATTTCCCTCCTTCCAGTGGATCTATCCCTATCGACTTCAACACATCTTGCACTAGGATAGGAATCTAGTGGCTTTATTAGTACCTTGGGGCTTGCAGTCATCAGTGGTAGGTTCCCTTGCTATTGATAGTGGGAAAACATTAATGTCCCATGATTGATATATTCTACAATTATTCGACATCAACTCCTTTATTCACACTTGTTAGAATGTGCTGGGTACCTTGATGCTCATTATCATTATTGATGGTTTGTCTAATGTTTGTTAACAATATACATCAATTACCGGTAATCAAACAATGTCTCACCGTGATCAAATTCAACACATCTATTCACATAGTGCAGACTCGTACCATCAATGGTTGATTTGAAGACATTGGGTTTGTAGTAGCATCACCTCTTTTATGTTGTTTCCCGGGTTGTGTTCGATTGTACCACTTCCACTCATGTCATCGGTACTTGTAGAGGATCATTTGTTCAGTTATTGTTTCCAAATATCCTCTTTTGATTATGAGACATAGATCCACTATGTGTCTCTTTCACGGGTATGATATTTTTGACATGGATCCATGGTGTATTCATTTTTGTAGCCATGATCACTGCTTCTATATATACATATTTCATGGATCCGTAGTGTACTTGATTTGGTGGCCATGATTTTGTCACTCTTGAGTATGGGTATGCCCCCCTCGAAAATAGAGTTTTCTTACTTGTTTTCTGTTGTAGGTTTTGTTCTTGGATCAGATTTTGGTGACCTTCACCTAGGCTTACTGCATCTTTACCTCCCATATTTATAATGTACTTCTTCCATCGATTTCTCTTCTAACCTCACACATTATGGGGCATTTGTTACACCATCAATTTCCACCACATATGCATTGATTACTTGTTTGGCCTTTCTTTGTTCTACTTGCATACATCAATCCCCTTTACCTCCTCTAGATTATTCAAAAAACATTATTTTTTGACATGTACATTCCCTAATAGCTATGAAAGGCACGTATACAGTGTTACTCTATTAAAAGTCACATACATCTCATTTTTGCTCAAAAAAATATAATTTTTCATAATTATGCATGAAGTTATGAGTTTGTCAGTTTCTTAACTCCATTTTACTCGTATACAATCATTTGCAACCACTCCAACCACTTGGAGATGGTATAAATTGAGCATAAGCCATGAGGAGAGGAGAATGATACTTGCAGCAAAGTTATGTTGGCTATTTCCCGCCTTGTTTGCAATCCCTTATTTATTCCCTACTATTGATTCATGTCTTCAGACCTAGAAACCCTTGTTTCCAGCCTTTTCCATACTTCACATATATGACCAAGAAGTTTCCTTTGATCTTCTATGGGTCAGCCTGTAACATCCTCAGTTTTTAATCCCCACAAATTATAATGTAAATGTGATTTACGCTATTGAGCTGATGTGTTGGGAAGAAGAGTTTGTACTGATTAATGTGGCTTGGGGACAAATTGTGTATTATGCACATTGAATTAATTAATAAAAATAGTAATCACTATATGAAATGCGAGAGGGATGAAAACAACGGGGGCCTATGATTCCACAAGAGAGATGGGTCTAAGGGGGAGTTATGCATGGGTATTAATACAAACCCACATTCCTGAAATTATTATCATTGTATATAAACCTTCTATTTGTTGTTGAGTGTTCCCAAAGCCAATCATTAAACTCATGTAAGAGGGTGGGTGTGAGGAGTCACTTCCCTTAGTTATTGGAGAGCATGGGTATGAGTACAATCATATTTGGGGAAGAGTGCAAGTTAAGCAAGAAAAGAGAGGAAATTCGTATGGGTAGATGAGGTGGAATTGGATCCTCACATTTTTGCATAGAGACAAGTTTTTACATGCAGGTTTTGAGCAACAAGAGGGGAGTTGTGTGTTGGGAAAAGAACCATCCATGGTATGCTTGAAGGAAGCCATTGTTTGGATGTATTTTATGTAAATAAATAGGCCTATGTGCTTGTAAAATGGGCCATAAGTCTATAGTGTGTTTCCTGTTGAGGAAATGGATCAAGAGCCTTGTGAGGGATGATGTGAGAAGTCTCGAGGCAACTAAGAATTCTTGGAGT
>SNQJ01S0144102.1:24344-44032 GCA_010110895.2 Picea sitchensis
GTACAAATGAATAATAACCATGCAAATAACTCAAACATGCAAAGAGAGGTGGTGAGTCTCCTCAGGGTTTCACCAAAAATCTCCAAAATGAAATATAGCAATAATGAACTACTTAGGAGATGAATTTCACTGTTAGAATGTGTTAGATATCCTTTATAAATAATCCACAAGTGAAATATAAGCTAGGGTGGTGTTAGAATCCACCTTTTAGGGTTAAACCCTAGATTTAGGGTTTCACCAATTCTAATTTTTATTGTTGTGATTTAATTTCCAGAATTAGTAAACACCTCAAATCAGCCACAAAATGTTAACTAAAACCTTGAAGCACAATACCAATAGGATCGGTTTTCCTTCTAAGGGTTAAAAACTAACAATGAAGCATAAACCTACAAATGAAAATGTCTAGAAAATGAAAGTAAATCATTAGATTTACTCTAGACAAAGCAATAGGTATTTTTGTATTTTATGACATAAAAATAAAAGAATTGAATTTTTATGGTTTTAATGGTTGGTTGTTGGATTTAAGTTCAATGCCTTAGGGATTTTGGGGTCAAGAAGTATGCCCCTCTAAGAATTAGTTATCAATGTTTATCAATTAGAATGAGAGACCAGGGCCTCAAATTTAGTAGTCTCTTTTCTAATCAAGACAAACTATGAAACTAAGGCCCTACAAGAAGGGTTTCTCTAAGGGAATAGCCTTCACCAACAAGATCAACAAAAGACTTGAAAATAATACTTAAAACCCTTGCCAAGGAGCATAGAACTAATAAAGATAAGAGATAAGCACTTACCAAATCATTTTAGGGAAGAAGGAAGAGATACAAACCCTAGATGTCCTCCCGCCAAGTAATTGATAACTCCTCAATGGATTTATCTTGCTATTTTATGTAGAATATTGAGCATTCATGATAGTCTTAGAAAAAATGTCAAGAAGAATAACCAAGAAAGAAAGAGCTCCAAGAATTGACATAAGAAACACCAAGTAAAGATCTTCTATTAATGGCTTCAATAATGATCTCCAACGATTCACAACAATTTGGAATGAGACGAGTGCCTTTAATTATAGATGAGGCGCACAACTCCTTCCAATTCTTGATTCCCTAAAATAAGCCTAAGGAAATAAAATAAAAGTGAATTGTCGTCCACATAATTTGGAGACTCAATGAAATTACAATTAAATGATGTTTTACATGCCAGAAACCCTCATAAAAGGGGACGACCTCCACAAAATGTGCTCAAAGAATTCTCAAATAATGTCCACAAATCATTGAAATATTCTCGAAATCATGACCATGTCCATACCTATGTTCAAGGAACCTCCATGAAGTGTGGGAGTGACCCTCCAAGTGAAAAAAATGAGTTATAAAACCCCCAACAACAAGAATGATGACAAGCTTCGAAGAGGGTCTGTTATCCCCACTTTTCAGCGATAACTAGGAGATCATGTCTCGAGACCCACAGGTCCTAGACATGGAGTAACGAGAGCAAGATTGACATGACCATGGCCCTAGAGGCCCACCTTTTCTTCTTCCATCATCTTTATCTTGTCAGCAGCAGTAACATACATCACCATCGGCTTCGTCCTGTATCAAAAATGGTTCTTGCTCCATGAGGTAATTGGTTCGGGTATCATGGTATGTATCACTTTTGATCATTAAAACCTTTAAATATATGCATATGATTCCTTTTATTTCTAACGATTGCTTGGATCTTACATTTTCCCACATGACCATTTTTGGGGGAATTAACAGGGTGCCTTAGCAAGCCTGTGTCTGTAGGTTTTGGTTTTCCACTGGGGGACTTCTTAAAAGCTATCGTCTACTCCCATCATAGCACCACTGTTTCATCTTATTTCCTGCTCACTTATCCCATTCCCCTTGTCCGGGCATGGGGTTGACCTATTTTCAGGACTCCACCTTATCTCATGGGAAGAAGGGTCTAAAGGCCCAGAAGGTAAAAGCAAGCTGGTAAAAGATAAAAGCCTAAGAATAAAACCTCGAGATGCTTCACCCAGGGATCCCCGAGAAAGAAATAAAAGGCTTCTCAGTAAGAAACAAGAGGGACCTGAAAAAATAATAAAATAAGACCTAGTCAGAGGATAGGGGGTCTCATCACGAGCCAGACTATTAGGTCCATGGGTACCTAACAATATGACATTGCCACCAGCTGGTTACCACGCCAGGGCAGTGACTCTTTGTTGCATGGCCAAGGTAAAGGGGGTCTCATCACGAGCCAACCTTCTCATTTCTGTGAAAGTACTTGTGGGTAACACTGTCAAGTCTAGTCACCATGCCAAAGCAGTGTCCCCTGATTAGCTCTTGAACAAAAAAAAAGCAAAAAAGAATAAAAGAGAATAAAGGCAAGAATGGGCTTGGAAAGAATGCATCCATGATAGGTATAGCTTGCCTTCTACAAAGGCACCCATAGGTAACACTTTTGCATCCTTGGCCCTCACTGGACCCACATGCTTGGACATCCCCTGACCACATCACCCACTTACATGGATTGGATGAGGTCTCTTCCGGGAACTTAACTTTTTTAGTGGACACTAGTCTAATAGGACACCTTGTCTTTTTCTCCAGACTTGTATTGCAGGCTTGTGTAACGTCTTTGAGTTGTTAACTGATGTATTAGGGATTTTATGAATATGTTTAATAATATTGATGATGAGGTGTGATTGACATTGCTATGATCCCTGTGACTGATGAGCCCATGGAGGGCGTAGCCTTTGATGTGTAGGACCATGCTCGATGGACAGGTACCATTTGGACTAATACACATGGGCAGATGATCAGTTCGGACCTCCATGGGGATGAAGAGCCCACTAGATGGATGTTGAGACCCCATCAGGGGGCAGAGATAGGACAGAGGTTGACCAGGGGATTTGCACCATAGAAGAAGAGGACGCTCCACTAGAGGCACCCCGACACAGCTTGACCTAGGGGAATTGAACCATTTTTAGTGGGAAATTGGCTCTAGATGGCCTAGGATGTCACCAGGAGGCTTATGACATCATCATGAGCATGTTGGCAAATGGACAGAGCAGTTGGCACATGTGGCAGCTTGGAGGAGTCCAAGGAGCGTTAACGTCTTACTTCAGGAGGCTGCATTTTCCCTAATAGGGGCTAACGTCACCTTAGAAAGGGGTGACGTCTTACCTTTTGCTTGATTAGGGTTTTAGTTTGACTATTTAATGTAAAAACAATATGATTTGATATCTTGGCCTTGTCGGCCTTTTACCTGACCTAAAATGTAAAATTAGGTCAAGGTTTTGTATAAATGAGGGATTTTGACTCTCATTTTTTTCATCACTACTTATTCACTCCATAAGGAGGTCTAAAATTTGAGCCCTCTCTTGGGTATTTGGCTGGTTTAGCAAGGCACACTTGTTGAAGGAAGATATTTTTGTCATCTCTTGGCTTTTCTCTTGGTGGAAGGTGTTACAACTAAGGTTTGCATGTTATTTCATGGTGATTATGTAAGTCTTTTTTCTGCAAAACTTCTTGAATGAACGGTTGTAGTCTTATTTTCTTGCATATGTTTATAATTTGCTGAATAAAACCCTAGGTGACAAGCACACAAGTAGGTCCTTGTCTCATGTCCCCATTAAGAGAAATTTTCAGCCATTGAAGAAGAGAAAGAGAGCCTAGTCGTAGCTACACTCCTTTTCCTTCCTCCCTCTTGCTAGTTGTACCATTTAGAATTCAAGAAGGAGAAGACATCTCAGGCCTAGGTTAACTACACTTAGGGCCATTTTTCTCCTAGGGTTTGATGAAGGAGCCTTGTTGTAGCAACACTCTCCCTCATTAGACTCTCTTGTCTTGATTTTGTGCTTCATCAATGAGCTAGTCGTTTTTTCCCCTTGCTTCCTTCAGCTTTTGTTTCCTTTACTAAGTTGACTCCATTTTACCCTCTAAGGCACTGATCTAGAAGACCTCTTGCGTTGAAGTGAAATTAATCACAAACAACTCTCATAATTCTTTGAAACAAACCCTAATTACTAACCCTAGTCTATAAGCTAACTACTAACCCTAATTGTTGTCGTCATCTCGTACTACTATATCATTAGTGCAACAATGTCTTGTCTTTTGAGCAATTAAATGGTGATCCAAGGCATTTATTAGATGATGTGTTAAATTGAATTCCATATTGTCCTAATATTTATTGGTGAAGTGTTATAAATTTCATTTGTTATTGATAAACATTGACTTCGTTAATATTTATTACCATAATTGTTTATATATATTTATCAGATAGTCTTGTGAAGTACTAACCCATTGAAATAGCTTGCACATATCAGTTTGTTGTTGCTTTGTTCCAGGCAGGTACACTTCTTTGGGGGTTTTACTTCATTATTGGTTGTTTAGCCGGGAATATCTAATTGGTGGTGACTTGTGAAGGGGAAATAGTATCTTTGTCCTATTAGCCTTTTGCCTCTTCAAAACCCCAGGTCATCAGGGACGTCTCCCCTGGGCCTCACCTCCCTAAAGAGAAAGAACCATCCCATTATGGTGACATTGGGTGGGATTGGTTCATGTTATGCCAGTTTGGCCTTCTATCTTATAAACTTTTCTCCTAGCTACAAACTATGCGATAACATGGTTGATTCGGCTTCAAGGTACAACATTCCACTTGAAAGTGACTTGGGGGGCCTCAAAATGTGGCAAGGAATATTCCTTGACCACCCTAGCTCCAATGCCCACCTCTAAGAGAGGGTATGACCTCACCAAAAATCAAAATAACACCCTCTAAAGTGGACGACTTCTTCATTTTAGTCAACACGTCCTCAAAAGGTGAACCAAAAGTGCCTCCACATCATAGGGGGTGGGTACCACGTCATCTCCTTCAAGTGCAAAGTCACTCAAGTGACCTCCACATCATCAAAGTGGCTCCAATAAAGCCCCACGACTGTCATAAAGTTCCCCAAGAGATGTAATTCCTCCTTTAATTAATAAAATGCTTTAAAAAGGTGTCAAAGGAGGGGGGGTTTGGCATCTAGCACATGGCAAGTGTAGATGAGGTCCATGTGGAGGAAAATAGCCCGTATGTTCCTCGGAGAGTGTGCCCAATGCCTCAAAATCTATGATATGCCTCAAAAGACGTGAAACTACCTTGATAAATGTGGCACTAGATGATCAAGTGCGGAGTCATCTCTGATGGCCAAAATGTGGTACAAACATAAGAAAAGGAGGGTCCATGTCAGGTAAAATAAGGTATGTTAAACCATGGGTGTGACAACCCTTACAAATTGCAATCACCTCTTACATAGCAAATAATAAGTGAATAGTCAGAGCCATGTAAATCATGTATCCTAGTTGATCCACCTCAAAAGGCATGCATAGCTACCTAGGACATAAATGCCTGACTTAGAGGGAGTTACCACATCCAAGGGATTAATTATTTGTAATTAAATACTTATATACTTTGCATGATTACTTTATAACTCTACTACACTAACTCCATAGGATAGGTATACCATGGTACTGTGAATATGTAAGTTTTCTATTTTGTAGTTAATAAAGAAGAAAGATCAAGATCAATTGAACTTGAGCGCCTATAGGGGCTATGATACCACAAGAGGGGAAAGGTGCGGGGGTCTAAGGGGGGTTTATGCCTAAAAACATCTACCCTAATTTTACCTTGAACCCTCACCAATCTCAAAGCAAAAAGGGGTTAAAAAGAGTGGAGGAAACAAATTCCTCAATCTAAGCCACCATTTCCTAAAATATACCAAGTTGTCTCCCCTAAATTCTTGGAACTAGGAAAAGAAGTTGAGTTTGAATTCTCTTGCCATGATGCATGAGGAAATTTTGAATGGGAAAGGAGGAGTTGTTGGAAAAATAAGGGGAAAAGAGTTTTGAGAGAATAGACAACAAAAAAATAGAGCCAAGCTCATGATATATGAAACCAACCATGAATTGAAGCTTGTATACCTTGAGGAAAAGCCAAGAAAGCATGGAGAATTCTATTGAAGTTTGAGATAGCAGCTCAAACCTTCTATGCACACATTGAATAACACAAAATATAGTAATTTATTAGGTATTGTACAACAGAGAAGGAGGTGCTCCTTGTGTTGTGTAGGGCGGGTGTGTGGGTGCCTTAGTGTTGTTCTATCGTCAAGAAGCCAATAATACAAAGCATTGGTTTGAATTTGTGTGAGATTGAATTTTGAAGTTATTTTATCCTTGCTTCGGACTGGTGGTATCATATCCTAGTTAGGGGGGTGGCATCCATTGTGGATTGCCTACGATTGGGTGGAAATAACTCGCTTAACTTATTCTTGGTCAACAAGTTTTCAAAAGATAAGTTAAAACCTTATTTTGGTTTACAAATTTTGTTTTTGAAATGTTATATATATATGGTACACTTATCTCTATCAAATTTTGTCTTTGGTTTCCTAGACTCCCTGAAGGTTACCGTTTTATAGTTGAATGAATTAAAATTCTGAATATAAAATATGGATTATGGTTAAAACAATTGACAAGAATTTATCTTTGTTTCATAATCCTCTATGAAATCTTGTTCTTTTTCTCTTTCTCTATTAGTCGGTATGCTTACTTATCCTCCATATCTCTTCACATGACCATATGCCTAATTGGATCAAGATAATCTCAATTGATTGGCATGTTGTTCAAATATATAAATAGTAGAGTAATTGTTTCTCTCGTTGAGCCCTAAATATTCTCATCTTGACTATAAATCTGTCATAGCCTTCATTTCCCAACCTGAATGCAAAATTATAACCTCCATATTTGATGAAAATGAACTATATGATAATGATATACTTCATACATGCACATATGATGTGAGCATAACGCATGACAAATATTGTCAAACTCCTCGAATATGGTTTACATGATATAAACATTGTTCTTTAAGTTCATCAATCCCTTAAAATTCTTGTTATGTTGGTATTTAACTCCACAAATCATGTTTTAAGAAGCCTTAAGATGTTTCCCTTTAATCCATAGCCCACTACATGTACTCAATTACATGCATAGTTTGTGCATTTAGTATAAATTACATTTTTCTCTATTGGAGTGATTCACTCATAAATTGGGCACCATCCAACAAGGTTATTGATCTTGCCCAAGAGTGTAAAGTACATAGACATAGTTTATTCTTGGTGTGGACCTAAGATCTGGTCCAGAATTGTCTGTGATCTATACCTTGACAGATTTTTGTAATTAACATTTAACGAAGGTTGGAATGCATTCCCAAGTTTAGAAGTTCCGATCGACACTTAGTTGCAAATGACATCATTCATTTTGGGACATGAGTGAAGTAGATGTGTATCACTTGTTACGAGGGCACTTGTTGGCCAAACAATTGAACCCCAATTGTGGCAACATTGTTGTTTGGTAGCCTATTTTAAAAAAAAGGAACATATCTTTCATTTTGAATTATACTGTAGTCAATTACTGGAATGATCCCAAGCCAATTTTTTGCTTGGAATCACTAACTAATCACTGGTTGATTATTAAGTGTGGTGTATGCAGGTTGGCCATGAACATTTCGGACTTAGGGTTTATTAAGTTATTCAACCAATGATTATACAAGTATTATTGCCATCATATAAAGAACATCGACATCAAACAAGATAGGAACCACAAGCAATAGTTGAACTTTATTATAAGAAAGCAAGCACCTGATACAAATGACAAGCAGATCTAGAATAGCTTCAGATGGCTTCAATACAATAAGATAGATGCATACAAAAATTCTCCCGGAGCTACAAGCAAGCCTCCCAAAGGTTGTAGGTAAAAGATGAACGCTCTACTGCAAAACTAGGGTTTAAGCTCAACCCTTAAGCAACTGGTACGGTCCTGCTGGGTGATGGTACGATCTGCTGATGACAAGGGACACCAAGGGTTCGGCCCTCCTGAGGATGAAGTTCCCCAAATGTTTTCAAACTCCTCCCAATGATAGATCAAGGCACTTGAAGCCTCCTCCTAAAGTATGGAGCTCAAACACTGAAGCCTTCCCTTCAAACTACAGAAACCCTAGAGTGGTACGACCCTCCTGAAACCCTGAATATGGCCAATAGTACGGCCTAGCTAAATATGGGCTCTGAATGCTCTAAAACTCTCTTAGATGATAGATCAGGCAACCATAAGCACTTGAGAGAAGTCTCAAGATCAGATGTATCCTAGAGCCTCCTAGATCTGAATAATATTGAATCACCAAATCATCCCCTTCCTCCTGAAATCGTTCCAACCTGCAAATAGATGATAGGGACGTGATGACTCCTCCAAGAAGCCCTCAAACTGATGAGTAAGGGCTTACAAGCAAAACCCTAATTCTAGAAATCTCCAAAGCTTCTTCCCTTGGCTGGATCGAACTCTTCTTCAACATATGGTGCGCCCGTGCAAGAAAACCCTAGTTGGTACAGCCCTACTGATCCAATTGGTACAACCCTGCTAGTCCTCCTGAATAGATGATAGTTGTAAAATGGTGTGGGTGGAGTATTTCATCCCCGAGACCAAGCTTGGAACAAGGTGAGTGGAATCTTTCACCACTGAGTTGTTCGTAGGGTTTGTAATATCAAAACCCTCAAAACTGTATGCTCAAGAGCATCAACAAGCAATTACCAAAATCCAGAATGAATGAGAGGTGCGTCCTAGACTTCTCTTTATACTTTTCTTATGTTTCCTTGTTGAGTGAAGTTAACCTCTAGGGTTAACTCCTAACTCAACCTCCAGTGCTCCTTCATTAAGTTATCTTTTTAACTCTTTTTACCTTTTCATTAAGTCAACTTAAGAATATAACCTTCGTTTGGTTGACTTTTCCCCTCAGTGTGAGACTATGGCCTAGTGGGGACACCTAGACCACTAAGTCTTCCCAAACCTCTTCATCAAGAGGTGGGGGGCATTACAGTCTCCCCTACTAGAAATTGCTTGTCCTCAAGCAATTCCATACCTGTCTCACGTACCACCTGTTCATTCTCCCACGTGGCATCCTCAATGGATAGATCCTTCCATCTGATCAAGTACTCTTTGATGCTTATTTTCCTGAGCCTCTTCTCCTGAAACTTCAATATCTCTTTCAGAATCAAAACAAGTTGCCCCTCTTCGTCCATGGGAGGTAGTATCTCAATGAGTGTGATGTGTTGGCTGATGGCCCTCTTCAAGCATGACACATGGAAGACGTTGTGTATCCTGTTGTCTTGTGGAAGCTCCAGCTCATAAGCTACGGCCCCTATCTTCCTGTTGATCATGTAGGGCCCAAAGAAACGTGGTTGTAGCTTCTCTACTCTGCTTCTTTTTATAGAAGCTTGTCTGTATGGTTGGAGCCTTAGATAGACTAAGTCACCAACATCAAAAGTACACTCAACTCTGTGCTTGCCTGCCTGGACCTTCTACTGGTTTTGTGCTCTCTGTAGATGATCCTTCAGCTCCCTGAGGATGTCTTGACTATGTTGTACCCAATCCTATACCATTGGTTCCTTGCTGTCACCAAAAGCAATCTCCACAAAAGAGAGTGGATCATAGCTATATAAGGCCTTGAATGGTGGCATGCTTATGGACACATGTTGGGTGGTGTTGTAGCAGTACTCTCCTAAGTGCAACCATCTGACCCACGCTTTCTACTACCCTGCCACATAATTCCTGACGTAGCCTTCCACCCATTTGTTGACTATCTCAGTTTGTCCATCCGTCTGAGGGTGATAGTTGGTACTAGGGGTCAAGGCCGTACCAACCAATCTGAACAACTCCTGCCAAAATGTACTCATGAACCTGCTATCCCTATCACTGACAATGGTCTTGGGTAGGTCGTGCAACCTGAAAATCTCCTTGAAAAAATAGTTTGGCCACCTGTGTTGCATTGAAGTCTGTGGCTATGGAGAATAAGTGTGTAAACTTCGTCAATCTATCCACTACTACGAAAATGAAGTCCTTCCACTACGTCCTTGGTAACCCAGTGATGAAATCCATGGATATGCTTTCCCACTTGTGCTCTGGAATGGGTAAGGGTTTGTAAGGTAGCTAGAGAGGTAGTGGGGGGGGCTAGAGGGCCCATAGTGATAATAGTGGAGGTCATTCAATGTAAGGTGGACTAGGCCCACTATATTATTAAATAAGGCCCACTATGGTAGTTAGATATAATAAATGGATAATAAGATATAATAAATGTAAGAGGACTTCTTAGAAGGTTCTACTTCTAGAAGATTCCTCCTCTAGAATGTTCTTAGGTGATGGTAGCACTATATAAAGGGGTTCAAGCAATGCCCTCCAAAATGCTCATGATCCCTCAAGCATCCCTATCAATCGACAATGGTCTTCTTGGGTAGGTCGTAAACCCCAAAATCTCCTTGAAAATAGTTTCACACTGTGGTTGTGATTGAAGTCCTGGCTGTTGAGAATAAGTGTGTAAACTTCACAATCTATCCACCACTACTATGAAAATGTAGTCCTTCCCCTATGTTTTTGGAAACCTGCTGATGAAATCCATGGATATGCTTTCCCACCTGTGCTCCCTGAAATGGGTAAGGGCTCAGGCAGCTAGAGAGGTAGTGGGGGCCAGAGGGCCCATAGTGACAATAGTGGAGGTCATTCAACGGGGCGGACTAGGCCCACCATTATTAAATAAGGCCCACCATGGTAGTTAGACATAATAAATGGATAATAAGATATAATAAATGTAGAGGACTTCTTTAGAGGTTCTAATTTAGAAGATTCCTCCTCTAGAATGTTCCAGTGATGGTAGCACCATAAAGGGGTTCAAGCAAATGCACAGACATCAAGAGAATTATTGTATTGTGGAGCAATAGCTCAATAGGAGGATGCTCCCTCGCAGAGGAAAGTGAACAAGAGAGGATCCCTTCCATAATAGGATCCATTGTATGTGGTGGCTGTCTCCCCTACCTCAAGGGTTTGACAATAATATAGTGTGGTTTCTTCTATCTTGCTTTGTGGATTCATTGTGTATTCAGTATTTGTGGGGCAGATTATATTGATATATTAGGTTCTAACAAGCGTATCGAAATTGGACACCAATTATCCATGGGACCCCTCGGTATATGGTTTTCCAGACATCAAGCCGCTGAGGACAACGCCATAAGGGGATGGAATGTAAGGTAGTTAGAGAGGTGGTGGGGGGAAGAGGATCCATAGTGATAATAGTGGAGGTCATTCAATGTAAGGTGGACTAGGTCCACTATATTATCAAACAAAAGCCCACTATGGTAGTTAGATATAATAATGGGTAGTTAGATATAATAAATGTAAGAGGACTTTAGGTCTCACTCTAGAAGATTCTCCTCTAGAATGGTCTTTAGGTGATGGTATCACCATATAAAGGGGTTCAAGAAATGTAATGAGACATGAAGAGAATATTGTATTTGAGTGGTAGTCATCAAGAGTGGATGCCCCTCAAGAGGCAAGTGAGTAGGAGGATCCCTCCATAATAGGGATCCATTGTATGGTGTTGTCTCACCCGCGGGTTTGCGGTAATAATAAAGTGTGGTTTCTTCTATCTTTATTTGTGGGATCTATAGTGTATTCACATTTGTGGGTTATTATATTGGTAGATCGTCCAAGTACCTAACAAGTGGTATCGTAGCACTTTCCTTGGGCGAGATTGTGGGCAAATATTTTTATTTTTGCGGATTTTTTCAGAGAAGAAAAAATAGGGCCACATTCTCGAAGTTTCTTTAGTATACGGCGTGAAAATTTGCAGAAAATGACAGAGCATCTGAGTTCCTCCTTAAAAAACAATCTAAGTTGAAAGGTCCGAAACGGAGTCCGGAAGTCAAGATATTATTGAAGTTTTAAAATCCGCACATTTTCGTGGTTTTTTCTACGACGGCTAGCTACATTTTTTTTTTATTTTGTAGCAGTTGAGGCCGAATTTTTCCAAGCAAGTTGGTGATCTGAGTTCCTTCACAATTTCACCCAATTTTCAAAAACAATTCAGTCAAACGGAATCTTGGAAGTGAAGTGAGCATTTTAACTTCAAGAGTTTTTAGGGTTTTTCCAAAACAAACCGTGTGTGATTTTTCACCAAAACCTATTGGGTCTATTTTTGGCTTTTTTCGCGATGCAAATAGGACCAAAAGAGTTCACAGGGTGCTCAAATGGATATTTCAAACCCTAAATAAATTCTTGAATCATTCAAAGCTCAATTGTTTCACACACTGGATGACAAATTGGATGCATTCGCACATGGCCTCACAAACAACCACACACATGGCCTCACAGACAACCTCAATGACAATTTTCGTAGTATTCAAGATTCATTGAATAACATGTAGGTGAGATTTCTTATGGAGGGCCTCGGATGAATATAATCAATAAAATATATGCTTGGTATGATTTTGAGTAAAGGACAGATGATTGGTATATGGATAGTTGTCACTTCCGGATGACAACCCTTCTCATATTTTATTTGATGACTCTACTCATCTCTGTAGGAGAACATCAAAGTCCCACATCGTGAGCTACAATTGGCTCATTCTACATGCCATTCTACATTGGTAATTTTCCTTCCAGATTCATCTTTTACCCTTTTCCACTATGTGGATGGATATTCTTATTTGATCCACATGATAAGATTTGAAGCAATTTCATTTTGAGTTGGTTATTAATACAAAATCTTCCATTGGGAGCTCCATGAGCACTTGGACATGGGACCCTAGCTTAGCCGGTGGTTGGACTACATTAGCATGGTGGCTTCCTTTCTACATGGGACCTTGGTTCTTCGGCCTTCTTCAGCATTATGGTCCACACTATCCATGGGACCTCGGTATATGGTTGTACATCAATCGCTGAGGACAACGCTTCTTACAAGGGGGATGGAACAAAGGTAGCTAGAGAGGTAGTGGGGGCCTAGAGGGCCCATAGTGATAATAGTGGAAGTCATTTTCTAATGTAAGGTGGACTAGGCCCACTATACTATTAAATAAGGCCCACTATGGTAGTTGGGATATAATAAATGGGTAATTAGATATAATAAATGTAAGAGGACCCCTTAGAAGGTTCTAATTTTAGAAGATTCCTCCTCTAGGAATGTTCTTAGGTGATGGTGCAGCACTATATAAAGGGGTTCAAGCAAATGTAATGAGACATGAAGAGAATTATTGCATTGTGGAGCAGTAGCTCAATAAAGGAGGATGCCCCCTCGAAGAGGCAAGTGAACAGGAGAGGATCCCTTCCATAATAGGATCCATTGTATGGTGTTGCCCTACCTCAAGGGTTTGATAATAATATAGTGTGGTTTCTTCTATCTTGCTTTGTGGATCTCTTGCATATTCAGTATTTGTGGTGATTATATTGCTAGATCTATTCAGGTTCTTAACAGGGTTGCAGTAGTCCTGTTGGGTGAGTGTGCTCATCCTTGTTCTCCTGGCATGTAGTACACTCCTTGTCATGCTTTATTACATCCTCCTTGAGGCCCTTCCATGAGAACCTCTCTCTCACCTGCATGGACATCTTGCTAATCGCTTGGTGCCCTGCCATTGGTGAGTCATGACATGCTTGGAACACTTTGGCCTTGAAGACCGATCCAGGAACCAAAAAGATTCGACCCTTGTAATATATGAGGTCATTCATAATCCTGAAGTAATCATCCTGTATTTGTCTGTCCAATAGCTAACATGCAAATTGATCCCTTGCATACTCCATCACAAGTGGTCCTTTCAGCCAACCGATACACCTGTCATGGAAAAAATGGATGACCTCCTAGACAATGCATCAACCACTACGTTGTTCTTCCCTTTGACAAATTCAATGTCAAAGTCATAGGCATGTATTCTACTTACCCATTTTTTTTGTGTTTCATGTCCTTCTGCTCCAGTAGGTATTTAAGACTGTTATGATCTGATTTGACCACAAACCATGCACCTACCAGATATTGCCGAAATTTGGCTAGTGCATGCATGATAGCCAACATTTATTTGTCATAAATGTTGTAGATTAGCTCAGGACCCCTGAGTTTTCGGCTCTCATAGGCAAGAGGGTGCCTATTCTGCATCAGTACAACCCCTATACCTTCTCCTGAGGCATCACACTCCAAGGTGAAAGGAGAGCTGAAATTTGGAAGGGCTAGGATTGGGCACATGCTCATCACCTTTTTCATCTTATCCATCATAATTTGGGCTTCTTCACTCCATTTGAAGGCTCCATTCTTAGTCAAATCGGTCAAGGGTGCACATAGTTGAGAAAATCCCTTGACAAATTTCTTGTAGTACGTGCACATGCCTAGAAATCCCCTTAACTCTATGAGTGTCTTAGGAGTGGGCCACTCCATAATGGATTTTATTTTCTCCTGGTGTACCTATACCCCCTTTTCTCCAATGATGTGTCCCAAGTAGAGTACCTTTGTCCTTCCAAACTCACATTTGGACTCCTTAGCGTACAGTGACTGCTCCTCCATGATAAACAGAATTTGGTCCACATGCCTAAGGTTTTCCTCCCACGTCTTGCTATAAATAAGCAAGTCATCAAAAAATACTAACAAGTGTTTCCTCAGTTGTTTGTTGAACACATGGTTCATGCAAGATTGGAATGTGGATGGGGCATTGGTTAACCCGAAGGGCATCACCAAGAACTCATAATGGTCGTAGTGACACCTGAAAGTTGTTTTTGAGATGTCCTACTCCCTCATCTTGATTTGATGGTAGCCATAATGAAGGTCAATCTTTGTGAAATAGATAGCTCCATGTAGTTCATCTAGCGACTCATCAATCCTTGGTATAGGGTACCTATTTTTTATTGTCTTTTTATTCAAGGCAAGGAAGTCAATGCACATCCGCATAGTCCCATCTTTCTTCTTGACCAACACTACTGAAGAAGCAAAAGGGCTAGAGCTCGGCCTGATGTGTCCCATGTCCATAAATTCTTTGATGGCTTTCTCTAGCTCGTCTTTATACTTCTTTGGATGCCTATATGGTGTGGTGGTGATTAGTTTAGCTCCTACCTCAAGCTCAATGATATGCTCAAACCCCCTGTTTGATGGTACCCCTGGAGGAATCGGCCCAAACACTTTGTTGTGTTTGTCAAGGATCTCTTGGATATCTCATGTGTAGTGAACCTTTCCTTGCTCATCCACACATGTTGAAATCCTGCATTTTACTGCATACACTATCTCATCTCTCCTAAAGACGACCTCCATCCTTTTAGCTGTGACTACCTTTGTAGAATTACATGTCATGCCTCTGAGCACTACCTTTCGTCCACCCTCCTCTATAAACGACATCTCCATGGTCTTGTAATTGGTGGTGATAGTCGCCAATGTGCTGAGCCACTGAACCCCAAGGATGATGTTAGTGTCTGGAAGGTCCATCACATACACGTCATGTACTAACTTGTGCCTACCCAATGTAAACCTCATACCTAGAATGTACCTGTCACAAGACATAGTGCTTCCACCTGCTACCTCCACCTTGAACCCTTCAAATCCTATTATGGGTATATGCCTCCTCTTCAATAGTGCTGAGTCAATGAAGTTGTGAGAGGCTCCCCCATCAATCAACATTGATACCTTCTGCCCCTGGAAGACTCTTCTCATCCTGAAGGTGTTGAATTTGGGTACCCCACTGATAGATGCCAAGGTAGCTTTCCCCTCAGTCGTACTGTCATGTTCTGTGACCACCTCTTCTATTGTATCTAGGGTTTCGGCCTCCATGTTCTGAAGTTAGACATAATATTCCTCCTCCTCATTGTCTGAGGTCACCTCTATGTAGTGCACTTGGCCACGACCCATGCACTTGTGTGATGGGTTCCATGGTTCCTTGCACGTGAAGTAGAGTTTCCTCCTTCTCAATTCCCTCCTGGTGTTGTCATCCATTCTGCCACGGCCCCTGTCAAACCCTCTTGTGTCACGTCCCCCTTGGTTCATTGGCGGTCTCTAGTCTCTTCCTTCAGTGTTAAGAGGTGGCCTAGGTACAAAATTTGGTTTGGCAGCTGGTCCTAGGTCCCTTTCCCTCCAAATAGCATCCTGTAAGTTGGTAGGCTTAAAATCCTTTACCCAACCCTTCAAGGGTTCCATCAACCCCTCAGTGAAGAGCATGATGAGCCTGGTTGGTGATATATCCTGCACCATGACTGCTAGCCTCTAAAATTCCTCAATGTATGCCTTGACTACCCCTGTTTGCTTGAGCTATGTAAGCTCCCAGAAAGGTAGTTCAGGATCCCCCTGATCAAATCTATCAATGAGTCTTTGGGTGAATTCTGTGTAGGTTACTATTTGGTTGTGGCCTAAGGTGGTAAGTCCATGATACCACCAGTCATGAACCTTGCCATCCAAATACATAGTGGCAAATTTTATGGCCTCCATCTCCCTCATGGGATTGAGCTGCAAGTAAGTGTCCAGTTTTTGTACCCATGCTTGGGCTATCATTTTGGTCGTACCATCAAAGTATGGGATCTCTATTTTCCCTGCTCTTCGTTCAAACTCAAAACTGCTCTTGTGATTCGGCCTAGGCTTGTTTCTGAACTTGAGTTGGCAATATTGATCCAGAGACATTTTCCTCTGAATGATCATATCCAACCCATAGTACTCCCTAGTACATCATGTCATCTGCTCAACAAAGTCATCCACCTACTCCTGATGTACCTATTCATCTGTGAATGTGGGCAAGAATGGTCTAGGGTTTGTCCTACTCCCCATCTGTCGATGTGACGTACCCCCTCCATGGATTCCTTCGGACCTAGGAGCCTTTTCTGGATTATACTTGAATTCCCCATGGGATCCACAAGCCTCTTTGTTTCCATATGTCTTAGGGTCTTTCCCCCGATGAGTTATCTTCATTAATAGCTTGGTTATCCGAGTCTGATTCTCATCAATCTTCCTTAGATTCTCATCTACGTTTTTCAAGGTCTCAGTGATTTTGGCTTGCCCCCTTCGGTTTGTCTCATGGCTTTCCTGTAAATGGTGGACCAGGTTTCCTTCTGTAAGGTTTATGGTTTGATGGAATTTGTTGAATTTGGCTGCCAAGAAGGCCAAGCCTTGTGGCTCATGGTCATCTCTAGATCCTTCCATTTCATCTTATGTTTCACTAGCCGACTTCTTCCTTCTACCAATTAAGATACCATTGTACCTCTTCATGCACTAATCCTCACAGGTTTTGAGGATCAAAGCTCTGATACCACTGTAATGATCCCAAGCCAATTTTTTGCTTGGAATCACTAACTAATCACTGATTGATTATTAAGTGTTGTGTATACAGGTTGGCCATGAACATTTCGGCCTTAGGGTTTATTCAGTTATTCAACCAATGATTATACAAGTATTATTGTCATCATATGAAGAACATCGACAACACACAAGATAGGAACCAAAAGCAATAGTTGAACTTTATTATAAGAAAGCAAGCACCTGATACAAATGACAAGCAGATCTGGAATAGCTTCAGATGGCTTCAAGACAATAAGATAACTGCATACAAAAATGTTCCCACAGCTACAATCAAGCCTCCCAAAGGCTGTAGGTAGAAGATGAACGCTCTACTGCAAAACTAGGGTTTAATCTCAACCCTTAAGCAATTGGTACAGCCTTGTTGGGTGATGGTATGACCTGCTGAAGACAATGGACACCAAGGGTTCGACCCGCCTGAATATGAAGTTCCCCAAATGTTGTCAAAATCCTCTGAATGATAGATCAAGGCACTTGAAGCCTCCTCCTGAAGTATGGAGCTCAAACACTGAATCCTTCCCCTCAAATTGTTGAAACCCTAGAGTGGTACGACCCTCCTGAAACCCTGAATATGGCCAATAGTACGGCCTAGCTGAATATGGGCTCTGAATGCTCTGAAAATCTCTCAGATGATAGATCGGGCAACCGTAATCACTTGAGAGAAGTCTCAAGATCAGATCTATCCTATAGCCTCCTAGATCTAAATAATACTGAATCACCAAATCGTCCCCTTCCTCCTGAAATCGTTCCAACCTACAAATAGATGATAGGGACGTGATGACTCCTCCAAGAAGCCCTCAAACTGATGAGTAAATGATTACAAGCAAAACCCTAATGTTGGAAAGCTCCAAAGCTTCTTCCCTTAGCTCGATCGAATTCTTCTTCAACATATGGTGCGCCCCTGCAAGAAAACCCTAGTTGGTATGGCCCTGTTGATCCAACTGGTACAACCCTGCTAGTCCTCCTGAATAGATGATAGCTGTAGAATGGTGTGGGTAGAGTATTTCATCCCCGAGACCAAGCTTGGAACAAGGTGAGTGGAATATTTCACCACTAAGTTGTTCATAGGGTTTGTAATATCAAAACCCTCAAAATTGTATGCTCAAGAGCATCAACAAGCAATTACCAAAATCCAGAATGAATGAGAGGTGCGCCCTATCCTTCTCTTTATACTTTTCTTATGTTTCCTTGTTGAGTTAATTTAACCTCTAGGGTTAACTCCTAACTCAACCTCCAACGCTTCTATTCCTTCATTGAGTTATATTTTTAACTCTTTTTACCTTTTCATTAAGTCAACTTAAGAATATAACCTTAGTTTGGTTGACTTTTCCCCTCAGTGTGAGACTATGGCCTGGTGGGGACACCTAGACCACTAAGTCTTCCCAAACCTCTTCATCAAGAGATGGGGGACATTACAATTATGCGGACCAGAATATTTGTCCTTGCGATAATACCCTCTATTGCCTTGAATGTGCTTCACTTTCATAATTCCCTTCCTCAATATGTTTTGAACCACAAATATTTTTCATTATGGTGATGAAAGAGCTCCTAATTGGTCATATCAATTTTCAATGTACACTTGTAAATAGTATGGTTCTCCCTAGTGCATCATGTAATTCTGTTTATTTATCACTAATTTATTTTCAAATCAATGGGGTTATATCGTACATTAAAGAGATTTTTTGTTCAAATTTTTTTGTATCGATAGGCATGGGAAAGGGTCAAATTTTTTTAATTCTCTAGATTTTGTATGTTAGAGATCCTTGGTTCAATTCTCCTAGTATCCAATGAAGTTTTTGACGTTCTCTTCATACTGGACTAAGCAAATGCAATTCATTAAAATTTGTTTTGTTACTGAAATTGATGCATGAGAACCTTATTCGATCCATAGGGATTAAGAGAATTTGTTGGTTCCTATTGAAATCTAGGAATTGGGTGGTACTCTTCCATTGTATGAAATGTATCCTTAGGACCAAAAATAAAATGAACCAAAGTTGTTTTAAGAGTGATACTGGCTTCGTCAATTGTATAACACAGATTGTCTCTGCATGCCCCTTTATCAAGTTCTTAAACAATTCCCCAATATGAAATCCTTCATTGAAAGCATGATTTGAATCTTAGGTGTAATAAAGCTCATATATCATCTTACAACATGGCTTAAATTCATGATTGATGTGTTTAAAATGGGTATAGGTTCCAACATGCTTGTTGACTAGGAATATTTTCATTTAGTATTAAGAGCATAGTCACAAGTGCATTCAATCATATAAAACACTTTGTTTCTCTTATATTTTTGGTCACTTGTCGCCCAAATGGTTGACTTCCATGTAAAAATGGAAATAAGAAAACATAGTTGCAAATGAGAGAGCATAATCCCCATTGACTAGATCATGTATTAGAATGTCAATACAAAGTACTTATTTTGCATGGTTGAGGTAATTTCACTTAAGAGTGGAGAATATAATGTTTTTGTGATCTCCAAACTAATGTCAAGGCATTGTGTAATATTTAACTTGTATGCATTAGAGTCATTGTCACAAGATTAAAATTAACAC
>SNQJ01S0144103.1:0-22452 GCA_010110895.2 Picea sitchensis
CGCACCAACAAGAGCTGATTAGATAGTCTAAACCCTAGCTAAGAGATATTCCAAGCCAAAACGTAATTGCTAGCTGCAGTAGCTGCATCGACAACTCTCCTCAAACCTGTGCACAAAACTGGGCACTGCAGTGCGCACAAGTGCTGCTCTGCAATTCTGAGACTGCCTGCCAAAATGAAGACTGGCCTCCTGTATTTATAGTAATTCTGGCTAACTGCCTGGGTCGACTTCTCATTCTGGGTATCTGTCTGTTCAGTATATTATTAATTCTTCTAGCCGACTTCTTCTCTTGGAGGCTAATAACCTAATACAAATTATCTTCTTGAGCCGACAAGTCTTCTAGGGTTATTAGCCAACTCATTAGGGTTTCTTCTTGCTTCTCGGAGTATTCGATTCTCGTCAGGTTTAGACGTGGAGGTAAATACCTCCCGCAGCTACCATAATATCAACACTTGCTTCATGAGGTAATTAGTCCAGGTATCATGGTATGTGTCACATTTGATCGTTAAAACCTTTAAATGTATGCATCTGATTCCTTTTATTTCTAACGACTGGTTGGATCTTACATTTGCCCACTTGACCATGTTTGGGGGGATTGACAGGGTGCCCTAGCAAGCTTGTATCTGTGGGTTTTGGTTTGCCACTGGGGGGATTTCTGAAAAGCCATCGTCTGCTCCCATCATAACACCACTTCTTCATCTTACTTCCCGCTCACTTATCCCATCCCCCTTGTCCGAGCATTGGGTTGACCTATTTTCAGGACTGCACCTTACCTCGTGGGAAGAAGGGGCTAAAGGCCCAGAAGGTAAAAGCAAGCTGGTAAAAGATAAAAGCCTAATAATAAAACCTCGAGATGCTTCACCCAGGGATCCCCGAGAAAGCAATAAAAGGTTTCTCAGCAAAAAACAAGGACCCGGAAAAATAATAAAACAAGACCTAGTCAGAGGATAGGGGGTCTCATCACGAGCCAACCTATTAGGACCATGGGTACCTAGCAGTATGACATTGCCACCCGCTGGTTACCACGCTAGGGTAGTGACTCTTGTTTGCATGGCCAAGGGAAAGGGGGTCTCATCACGAGCCAACCTTCTCATCTCTGTGAAAGTACTTGCGGGTAACGCTGTCAGCTCTGGTCACCATGCCAAGGCAGTGTCCCCTGATTAGCTCTTGAACAAAAAAAGCAAAAAAAGAATAAAAGAATAAAAAGAATAAAGGCAAGAATGGGGTTGGAAAAAATGCATCCATGATAGGTACAACTCGCCTTCTACAAAGGCACCCACAGGTAACACTTTTGCATCCTTGGCCTTCACTGCACCCACATGCTTGGACATCCCCGGACCACATCACCCACTTACATGGCTTAGATGAGGTATTTTCGGGAGCTTTCCTTTTCTTGTGGACACTAGCCCAATAGGAAACCTTGTCCTTTTCTCCAGACTTGTATTGCAGGCTTGTGTAACGTCTTTGAGCTGTTAACTGATGTATTAGGGATTTTGTGCATATGTTTAATAATGTAGATGATGAGATGTGATTGACATTGCTATGATCCCTGTGACTGATGAGCCCATGGAGGGCGTAGCCTTTGTTGTGTAGGACCATGCCCGACGGGCAGGTACCATTTGGACCGGTACACATGGGGAGATGACTAGTTCAGACCTCCATGGGGCTGAAGAGCCCACCAGATGGATGCTGAGACCCCATTAGGGGGCAGAGATAGGGCAGAGGTTGATTAGAGACTTTGCACCGGAGAAGAAGAGGACGTTCCACCAGAGGCACCCCGACATAGCTGGACCTAGGGAGATTGACTCATTTTCAGTGGGACGTTGGCTCTAGTTGGCCTAAGATGTCACCAGGAGGCTTATGACATCATCATGAGCGTGTTGGTAGATGGACAGGGCAGTTGGCACGTGTGGCAGCTTGGAGAAGCCCAAAAAGGGCTAATGTCTTGCTTTAGGAGGTTGCACTTGCCCTAATAGGGGATAACGTCACCCTAGAAAGGGGTGACGTCTTACCTTTTGCTTGATTAGGGTTTTAGATTGACAATTTAATGTAAAAACAGTATGATTTAATATTTTGGCCTTGTCGGCCTTTTTACCTGACCTAAAATGTAAAATTAGGTCAAGGTTTTGTATAAATGAGGGATTTTGACTCTCATTTTATCGTCATCACTCACTCACCACTTGGTGAGGTCTGAAATTTGTGCCCTATCTTGGGTTATTGGTTGATTTAAGGAGGCACACTTGTTGAAGGAAGGCATTTTTTGGAATATTTTGGCATTTCTCTTGAAGGAAGGTGTTACAACTAGGGTTTGCATGGTTATTTCTTAATGAATTGTAAGTATTTTTCTGCAAAACTTCTTGAATGAATGGTTGTAGTCTAATTTTTTGCATATGTTTATCAATTTTGCTGAATCAAAACCCTAGGTGACAAGCACACAAGTAGGTCCTTGTCTCATGTCCCCTGATAGAGACATTTTCAGCCATTGAAGGAGAAAGAAAGAACCTAGCCATAGCTACACTCCTATTTTTTCTTCCCTTTAGCTAGCCGTACCTTTACAAGTTGAGAAGAAGGAGACGTCTTGAAGCCTAGGGTTTCTACACTTCAGGGCCGATTTTCTAGGGTTTGCTAGTAGAGCCTTGTTGCTGCAACACTTTGTCTTATCAAACCCTCTTGTCTCAGTTTATCTTTTATGCTAGCCGTTTTGCCATCTAAGGAAGGAGGAGAGAACATGAGGCCTTGCTGTAGCAACACCGGAGTGAGCCTCTCTCCCCTAGGGTTTTGATTTTGAGGCCTTGCCTTAGCAACACCTCAAAACTTCTCCCTCTTGTCCTTAGTCTTTGTTTCCTTCAACTCTTGCGTCCTTCATTATTGACTCCATTAAACCCTAAGGCACTGATCTAAAGTCCTCCAACGTTGAAGTGAAACTTGATTACAACACTCTCAAAACTCTTTGAATTTCAAACCCTAACTACACTAACCCTAAGTGCTGTTGTCATCCTTGGTTACATCTTTAGTGTAGCAACATTTTGTCTTAAGAGCAATTGAATGGTGGTTTAGGCATTAATTGAATAAGGTGTTGATTGGTTACATTGAATGCTACATTGTTCCAATATTTATCGGTGAAGTGTTATAATCTTTTCATTGCTATTGATAAACATTGACTTCGTCAACATTTATTGCTAATTGCTTATATGTATTTATCAGATAGTCTTATAAAGTACTAACCCATTGAAATAGCTTGCATATATCGGTTTGTTGTTGCTTTGTTCGAGGCAGGTACACTTCTTTGGGGGTTTTACTTCTTAAATTGGCCTTTGGCTGGACTATCTGTTTGGGTGTGATATGTGAAGGGGGAAAATCTTACCTTTGTCCTATTAGCCTTTTGCCTCTTCAAAACCCCAGGTCACCGGGGACGTCTCCCTTGGGCCTAACCTCCCTAAAGAGAAAGAACCATCCCATTGTGGTGACATTGGGTGGGATTGGTTCCTGTTACACCAGTTTGGCCTTCTATCTTATAACCTTTTATCCTAGCTACAAACTGTGCGATAACAGGTACCCAAGATCCTGAATACAAATAATGTGAGTGTATCAAGGTCGATAGAACTAGCTCCCGTAACATTTGAGGCCCAATGGAGGAAACTTTGAATAGAAGAGTGTTTGGGAAATCCTGGAAGAGAATTCGGTCTGTGTGATGTGTTGTTGCTTGGAAGAGGGAGATTGCGTTTGAGGCTTGGACAAACTCATCTTGTTGTTAGTGTGAGATCTAGAATGACAATGTTGTTGGGGTCTTTGGGAAATAGGAATGTCCTCCCACATCCTCATTGATATGGGATTGGAAATAAAGCTACTACTTGTTTGCTGCTTGGTGCCCTTTGCAGATTGGAGCACCTTAAAAAGGGAAGTGATCATCCTAGTGGAGATTTGTTTGGGTGGTGGCCAGAGAATCTGGGAACATAGTATGAGGGCCTCTCTCATGTATAGCCAGGCATCTCTGGTCGGGGTATCGAAAGAAACTATAGAGGGTCTGTGACTCTCTTAATAGACAATGGAACCGTCCTTAGATCTCGTAATAAGTGGGGCAACAAAATAATTTTGGTCCTCTGCTTTGGTCTCTTGAAGATGACACAACCGACATATCTTATTCAATTGGTCTAGTTGGTGTTCAACCTCCACTCTAAGACTATGCGATCCCATTCTAAATTGGACCAAGGAATGCAAAGAGCATGCATCCAGTGACGATGCATGAACATAGGTTAGACAATGAGCTTGTCCCTCAACTCTATGAAGTGCTTTGCATAGAAGGCCATCTTTGAACATAACCCGCTTGATGGGTTTGTCCAAGTGATCAAAATGAACTACCTATAAATGGCATATTGGCATATCTTGTTCAACTCTTGTCTAGTATGTAAGAGGTAGGAAATTGCATAAAGCGAGTATCTAAATGGAGGGAGTATCTAAATGATCTTTGATAGTGGATAGTCAACCTGGGTAAAATCAAGGTTATGATCTTCAATAAGCCAAAGAATGTCTTTTTAGACTACCACTTCTAATCCCAGGGGTGGAGATCAAGATCGACACATCTTACACATACTTGGGGGTTTAGTTCTCAAGGCCTATATTTTGTTTGAGGAAGGCTCTTCATTCCCTAATCAACAATGGCTATGGCTCCCACACTTTTCTTGAGAGACAATGCTTTTAGAACCATTTTTAGGACATATTGTCCAAGATGGACCTCATGGACAAAATTATCAGGTCCACATTTTGTATAACTTTGAGGTTTGGGGACCTAGTCTGCTAGAGTTGGATTGGGCCAAGATGGAGATAGTTTAGGTCCTCATGCTTCACTACATTATCATTTAGGCAATGTTTGTGGCCCACCCCTTCTAGATTGAGACCATTTTCAAACTGGTTTCTTTTCTGCATTGTGTTTGGAGCTTTGTTGACTCAATCAACGCTAGGGATTGGTACCCTAGTCCCTTACCTTGCATATTGATCCTCAGATGACATTACCTCAACTGTTCCTGCTAGGTGAGTTTGTTTTTGGTATGAAGAGGCCATGTGTCTACTACAATCAATTGCTATCTCAATGGAATATCTCCCCCTATTCAAATATTCCCTTGATGCCCCTAGTCAACTCCATTTGAGTAAGCAAGAGTTGAATAGGATTATTTGAGAGGACATTTATAGGAAGTACATTCAGGGTACTTAGATTGCCCCTTGTTAACCCCCATATTTGCCTATGCAAATGGAGGGTTAAGATCCAACTAGCTTTCATCAAGTTTGTAGTTAGAGACATGTTTCACAGAGATCACATGCAACTTTCACAGAGGTCAGAGACAAATTTTCCAGGTATTAAAGTTCATTGCAAAGGTAGAAGCATTTCAGAGACATATTCATCATTTTTGGGGAAATTGCTATTTAGCAGTCTTCCTATTTTTTAGGAGCCAAAGTTCGGAGGTTTGCATGTCGGAGATGATTACATATTTGGGATGCTTGTGAGCTCACGATGCCGATGAGCCTTTTTTGAGCGACATGCAAGACACTGCTATGTTTAGTAGTTAGGGTTTCAGGGCTTTTATGGCGATTTTGAGCATATATTTGGATTCCTTGTAGAAAATCGAATTCGATGAGCCTAATTTCATTGACATGCGAGAAGTTGCTATTTTTAGCAGTGTCTATTTTTAGGCGTGCTATATTTCACAGTGTTCTCCTAGTAGGTCCCTACACTGCTCGTCTTTTTGTATTTTTTAGGAGGATTGCTATTTCTAACATGTCTATTTTTAGCAGTGCTATTATTAGCAGGTGAGGGTGCCATGTAGTGTGACAAGTGGTAGCAGGGGGGGGGTTCCATGTTGGATGACATGTGGCAGTATCTTTTGAGCAAACCCTAGGTGCCTTATTGGATAAATTTGGCAGCGAGATGAAATTGGGATCCATGCATTAGTTCTATTTTTAGTGGATGAGTCATCAACTATTATTGGTGAGAGAGGGTGACTTTCTTGCATGAGGAGGATGATATTATTAGACAACTGGTTTATTTTGGGAAGTTTCACTTATTTTGAGTTGAGTCAACATTGCATGGAGGGCACATGAGCTAGGATTATTTTGGAATATTTTATCTTCAGTTCAGTCAACACCGCTTGGAGAGTTAAGAAAGGGCACATGAGCTTGGCCAAATATAGAACAGGACGTCTCCCTCTTAGGAGTTAGGGGTTTATTTATGGAAAATAGGTTTTTCTGATTTTAGCAATTTATTTATTTATTACAACGACTTAACTTTGGAAGTGTTCTTGCATGACTAGGTTGCCTTCTTTAGAGAGCTCAAGGATCTATAAAGGAAGGGAGAATGGCCATTATTTGAGAGTTTTTCAGTGAGCAACTAGTAGCCTTTCTTTTCCATCTTCTTCTCTCTCTTCTTGCTTCTTGTACTCTGTGCAAAGCCATATTATTGTGATTAGTCTTGTACTTTGTCTCTATGGTGCAACCAATCTCTTGACTAATACAAAGATAAAGTTTGGCTATGCTATTTTCTCAACTCTTTGAACTTGTTGGTGCAATACTATCTTTTTGTGCAGCGGTGGAAGTGGTATTTCTTCCCTCTAATTTGTGGTTGTATCTATCATTTAGCGTGCGTATTCCTCTCTTTTTTCTTTTCATATTTAGCTACTGTAAACTGAAATTTTCTCATATCTCTTAATTATCAATTTTCTGTTGCTTAATTGTATGCCAAGGATCATTATTTATGTGCTGATTTATCACACTAACACAGTTTTTAAAGTAAGTTTCAGCGCATGAAACACTAGGGATGCTTCTTGTGATTGGAAAATCACCAATTCAAATGACGAAGCACTTAGTTAGTCACCTAGGGTTGATTGCTTATCAATTATTACTCAATTTTTCTTGTTGCAGGTCCTAGAGCCATTGCTGTCTTGTGGTGTATTTTTGAGTGATAACACCCACTAGGCAGGCTGAATCCTAAGATGGCCTTCTATGTAGAGCACTTCATGTAGACGCGGGATGACCTCATTGTCAACCACATTACACGTTTCATCATTGGAAGCATGTTCTTGGGATCCCATTGAGCCAGTTTCGTGTTGATTCACATCGATTTCGGGTCGAAACTAATCACCATATCACAAGAGAGGACAAGATCGGCTAGCTATGCCATATTTAAGAGATTCAGATGGAGGAACTCCTTTTAGGGAGTCCCTGAACTTTCTTTCTACCTTTTGATATCTAAACCAGTGGTGCTTGGTGTTGTTCATGATGGAGACACTTAGACTTTGATCTCACTCACTCCAAGCACCTTCCCAACTTGAAACTATGAGGGTGATTATATCTTTCCTTTTACTGTTCTCAGCAGATTGGGGCACCAAGAGGCAGGTAGGCAACAATAACGTACTAGCCACCAGATTCGTGAGACCTTGGGAAATATTCCGTGTTTTGGTAGCAAGACCCTTACGAAGATGTTGTCTTAGATCTTGGGGCACAACACCAATAGATGGTGACTACCTCCAAATCCCTGCTGGGGGATGCATCATCCAGATAGGGTGACCAATGTTACATTTATCGTTATTGGGAATTTATTGTTGGGGTCTGGAATATAAATTATCGAGAATATTGGAAATTATCAAGAAACTTAAAAAAATACAAAAATAATCATTTTTTTTCTATTTTTTAAACTTTTAAAGCAACATCAACATAAAAAAAACACATTGTCACTTGAATATGAAAATAAAACTGCAATATAAGATGTCAAGTGGTACATCAGACATTGATACTGGAATATGATATATGTCTCGAGTCATAAGTCTTGACAAGATAAGACAAAATCACATCAAAACAAAAATAAATGTATTTCATCAGATGATTATGATGAGGCATCTAGATTCTAGATACTACAAGGATAATCATGATGCACTAAGATATCAATGATTCCCTCTACCCCTTTTACGGGCAAAGGTCATTGCCGACGCTTTTCTCTAGAAGCAGTAGGTGGACATGTTGAGGCTGAGCATGAGGTGGAAGGTACAACTCTTGGGGATAAGGTGGAATCCGAAGTGGGTTGTCTTTCGCCTCTTCCTCTAGTTGCCTATTTTAGTGGAGGTGGTGGCATTGGTTGTGACACACTCCCAATGTCCTCCTCTAACTCCAAATCTGTCTCTCGTAGAAGTGGAACATCCTCTGATACCTCCTCCCCCAACTCATCAACATCATGCTCTAACCACTCAGGTGCCTCCATGACCGGCTTCTCAGTCTCCATCGTCCACAAACTCGTGGTGTCAGTCGCATCCAATGAAATGGCGTCCGTGTCGGGTACTTTGTCAATCTACCTCACCCGCAACTAAGATTGTAGTAGACATAGACCATGTCATTGAAGTGATGGGCGTCTAACTTGTATGAGGGCCATTTTGTAATTAGAGGATGATGTCCCATGGGCATAAATTAAAATTAATGAAATTATAAAATTTTTAATTTGAACATTTCTAACCTGTACCCCCTCTCAGCTAGGGGTAAATAGAGGATATCATGTCTCATGGCCCGCGAGGAAGACGGTAATCTCGATGATGATGATGATCAATATTCTCATAGGCAGCAACCAATGTTACTGGAAGCGCCCCCCCCCCGCTCCACCCTCGGAACCCCGCTCCGAGCAAATCCTCCATGGAAGCTTCTCCAGAGGCTTGCTCCAGGGTGCAAAATGGGCGCTTCCTAATGAATCTTACTGGCCTATTGCTCTATTCTTCTATTTCTTTAACAACATTTGTGGAACTTTACCTTGGCTATGATTCTATGACTTAAATCTGGTAATCGAACATTGTGGACTGTGCTAAGAATCTGTACTAAATGCTATTATAGAGTTGCTCTCATGGTATGATATAGAGTTTCTCTCTATGGATCTTACATTGGCTCTGTTTCTATGACTTCAGACTAAGGACTTAGGAAACTACCCTAGCCTAGGGGGAAACCCTAAAGTCAATTAAGCTAAGTCATTATAGATTAGAGTGGAAGTGAGAATTACCTTAAATTGATTAGCACAATTAACCCAAGAAACCAATCCTATACTTCAAAGATGTTGCACAAAAATGTGACCTGGAGAGTTACAAAACAGTTTAGTGACATGAAGCTCCATGGGGTGCTTCATTGTTAAGGTTTAAGCTATTATTAGAGTTCTTTGCATTTCACTAGATAACAATAGCATAAGATAGGATCACTGAGAAATACACAATCACAAGAGACACATCATTTATCCTGGGAAACCCTCATGGGGGAAAAATCCCAACAAAACTTCCTTATTATAGATAACCAATACAATGCCAAGAGATAACTCAAACAAATACAGAAATTCCTCTCCCAAGAATCGCCTCTCTCTCTCTCTCTCTCTCTCTCTCTCTCTTCTCCCAATTGCGACTCGGCTTGTCTCAATGAACAAGTGAGTGTGTGTCTAAGTGAGGCACTATCATGTTTATACAATTAAATCGCGTGTGGAAGTGTCTCTTCAGCGGGCCACGACTTCTTCTTACGGGTGGTTATAATACCTTCAATATATTCTGGGGCCGACTTCTTGAACGCTATTACAAATTATGAACAATTTTGACCAATCCGCGAAGGGGGATTTGGTCTTTTACAATAACCCGTATGATCAATCCGCAATGGGGATTGATCTAATGAAGTAATACCACAATATAGATGCATTTGCTACTTGATTACATTGTTTAACCTCACATAACAAGAGGGTATTCTACAACAACATCAGGCGAGAGGGATTATCATCAACTGCTGTCGGTGGGTGAGAGGACAACATCATCAATATCATCTTGGAACAGTGGCATATCTATAAATCATGGAGAGTTTTTCTCATCGTGACATCATTCTCGATTAGATAGAAATCATCATCTGCATCAATATGGATTAGTATGGAAAACTAATACATCCATCGGCCTAACAATTTGGTCACATCATCCAGCCATTTGACACACTACCACAACAATTAATTTTGGAATCACAATACTAGGCTTTATGTCACAACCATTAATTTGGAAGCCTGAGTACTATTTGGCTTTCACTCAACAATTAATTTGGAAGCACAATACTAGACGCTTTTGTCCGCAACAATTAAGTGGAGCTTCAATACTTGGTTGGCTTTACGTCACATCAATTAATTTGGAAGCACAATACTCGGCTTGCTTTTAAAGTCACAACAATTAAGTTGGAAACCACGTCTTTCGGCTTTCTTTAAAGTCATAGCAATTAAGATTTGGAAGTGTTAATGTTTATGCCATTATTATAGTTCTTGCATTTCATAAAATAAGAGCATAATAAAAACAAGAACACTAAGAAATACACATCCTAGGAACACAAGATTTATCCTAGGAACTCTCTTGGGGGAGAAAACCCGACAAAAAACTTCCTTATCATAAATACGCTTATCAAATGTTCGAGATAAACTCAACCAATACAGGAAAATCCTCACTCAGAGTCATACCCTTCTTCTCCTCCTGGCAGAGTGCGGCTTGCCTCATAAGAGGAATGAGCAAGTGTGGTGTCTCTTAAGTGGTAGCCTCTTATTTATATCAATACGACACGTGTGAAGAGTCACCATCTGGCCAGGCCGACCTCTCACACCTTTGAGTGAATCAAGCCCACCTTTAATTAATTGGCCCTTTCATTATAGCTAGCTGGGGCCGACTTCTTATTTTGCACTTTGTAATTGTCTAGATGACCAATCCATAAAGGGGATTTGGTCATATACAATTGCAGAGCTTGATAATCCTCAATGGGGATTAATCTAATAGCTAATAATATTAATAATGACATGATTAATCCTCAATGGGGATTTAATCCAATAATAATAATAACATGATTAATCCTGTTGACCGCTGGTTTAGCATAGAGGTCAACTCATATTCATGAAGATTATTTATGTCAAAGACAGAAATGGTTCCTCTTGGGTGTTTTTGTACACCAGCACTTAAATTTTGTAAATGGGATTTCCGCACCCTTGGTATATAATGTAATAGGTATGCATGGATCATGTTAGGTCAGGTACCTTGGATGTTGACATCGGGGAGTTCCTTTCATCGAGGGTTTTCATCTCAGGAGGTTAATGTAGCCTAACTTCAAGTCAGTTAATTTCAGGTAATTCCTCGATTTGCCTCAAAGTGGTGGAAGCTTTCGATGATCTCGTTCTTGGTAACGCTTGTAGGATTATTGTAAATGACCATGCCGGTGTGTCTTAAATTTTTGCAGGATTCCGTCGAGTCTAAGTTAGTTTTTAATTAAATTTTAATTAATTTAATTCGTCAATTATTTTGAGCTTAATATTGTAAGAAAACCGTCTTTGGGAGGAAAGATAGGGGTATTTGTGCTCAAAATGAATGGAATGTCACTCCCTACACCCACTGACCAAATTTCAGCTCAGTCATACAACTTTAACCATGGGTTAGTCCACCCAAAGTGTCAACGAGTTTAAAACAACAATTTTAATTGCTAAGGAGTTTTATTAAAAAATCACCAAAACTGTGTGTAATTTTGAGTTAATGAGTGGATGTAAAAGGTGGAAGGAGTGAAAGACCCTCTAACCTACCCAACCCCTTTAACCTTTTTCCTAACTTAGTTTAACTTATTAATTGACTTTTGACCCTTTTCCCTCTTGCCTAGGGGAATTTCGACCCACACTTTCTAATTAATTTAATTTTAATCTCAGCATGGCTCAGAGGCACCCTGTGTGATGCGCCTTCCTAGACTAACTTTAGACCTAAACCCTAATCTTTTACCTAACTAAACTCTCATCCTAACTAACCTAACCCTCTAGAACCCTCCGTCCCTCTTGTGGAGTGCATACCTTTTTGTTAGTTACCTCCTCCTTAGCAACCAAATTACGTTTCAAAGTAAAGCGTGGGTTGCAACTCCTTGTGAGTGCCTTTTGGTGGCCTTTCCTCCCCAAGACCCTCTCTCCTTAGCCCAGCCCTTTTCCTCTCTAAATTAAGCCCCTCTCATGCAGTGGACCAAACCAGCCTAAACCTAACTGAATTCCTATTTTTTGGCTTTTGGGTCTTCCCAAGATGCCTAACTAACTTATTCTAAATGGTTTCTCAACCATTCTCTAGCCTCCACCTGACAATTCGTTTTCTTGCTTCGTTCCAAAGTCCAAAACCCTAGCTGGGGCACCCTCTCTTATAGATTTGTGTTTCTAGCTAGCTAACCAACACTTAGCATTGATCCAAGTCACCTCCTTTGGCCTCTAGAGGTATAAAGGAACCCCTAGCCTCATTCTTTCTTGACCTTTTCTTTATGCTAACTCTATTATGTTGAAATTTCTCATTGCTCCATCTTCTTGCTCTTGCCATCTTGCCATCCATTCATTGCTCTTGAGAGTTTTGGGAGGAAGATCTGCTCAACATCTTCAATTTTTGGCAATAAAGGAAAGAAAGCTTTGGAAGATCATTGGTGTGTATATTTCTTGTTGCTTCACATTCCAAACATATGAGGTGATATTGCTTTGCTTTATTAATGAATTGGTTATGGTTTTATAGATCTTGGGTACAACTTATGTTGCTTGAGTAAACTAGTTTAATAATATCCCTTGCCAGTTTATGTTTCATCTTTGATATAGCTTAGGGTTGTAGTTGGACTCCTCTTATTACTTATCAAAGATAACTATCTATGCCATACTCTTGTTTATACTAAGATTTTGCAGGTCATCATCAAAGGTTTCACTTGGGTTGTGCTTGTGGAGAAACCATCTCTTGAAGCTCACAAAAACTCCTAATCTTCTTCTCTTTGCCATATTCTTTTACTCATTCATCTCAACTTGTTTTTTAGCTCATTGTTGGTGCTAGATAGGTCAAATCATATATTTTCAATCATATTTGTTGGTTGGAAGTTTTCTGTGTTTGAAATTTCACTTCACTTTCTTGGTGTTTTCACGGCCTCAATCAGCCGGGTTTTGCTTGCTGATATAACAGAACAGCGTCATATCTTGGAAGTATTTTCTTGCATAGAACTTGCAGGGAGGCTTCTAAGCTTACCTTTCTCGAACTTGGAGTAACATCTCTCCTTTCTCTTACTTCTCCATAGTTCACGAGTTTTAAGTAGTTTTGGGCCCTAGAAATAGCATAAACCTAAGATCTAATCATTCTTTCATTCTTTCGTTCTTTGTTTAGAATAGATCCTGTGTTTTGCTAATATCTTAAATGGAGTTACATTGCATCTAGTTTCCATGCCCTGTTGAAAATATCATATGCTCTTGTCTTTTGATGTTTAGGGTTAGATAACTTCTTGTTCTTACCTTGATGCGGATCTAGTTGTTGAAGCTGTTTAGCTCATCTTATTGGCATATGGTAATCTAAACTACTTACACTTCGTTAGCCTATAATCTTCTTCAAGCCTTTACCTTTTGTAGCTTAGCATAATTGGTTATTGACATTGCTTAGGGTTTATACTTCTTTTCCTCATCTAAAAACCCAAGCAATTGTGTTTTGGAGCCCTCTTTGGGGCATCTTTTAGCCCACGGCCTAGCCTTCTTAGGCTCACGGCCCTGTCCCTTTGGACACTCCCTTGCTCATGTTTGGGCTGGGTTATTAGCCCACGACCCCTTGTGGAACACGATTGGAACCGCGCCCTTGGCACCTTTTGCTCCGCGGCACAGGGTTTTTGCATGCTCCTTTGACCCTCTTTTGTTGTTGTTGTTTGTATCTCCTTTACTCACAGCCCTGTCATCCTTTTTGTTGCTGTTGTGGACAGTCTTCACACCTCACAGCCTTGAGGCCTTTCTCCTTGCTGCCCACATATAAGCACACACATACATTGTTAGTAAGAGGTTAGTCATACATGCTAGTGGTTTACTTTGTTTTATTCTATTGAATGCATATATGATAATCATGCCATGTCTTAGTTTGAATGCTTAATACACGTACTATCAAATCTAAATCTAATAATTGTTTAAACTTTCATAATCCTAAGTAACCCATTGCTAACACATTGCAACATTTCATATACCATGGTTTAAGCAATCTAATGCTTTAAGGTTTATTTTATCTACAATCTGTTTGCTAGCACCTCACACTTTGGTTAATGGTTTAATCTTTTATTCTTATAAGTAAATATGGTGTTGGTTTAGAAACATAAAACACATTATGTTCATGTTTTTGATGTGAATGGTTTAATTCTATTGCTCATAGTTCACTTATCTTTTAAAGACTCCTATCACATCTTTAGCACATTGCATATATACTTAGTCTGCTGCTCAAACCTTCATGCTGATGTCCTAAGTGCATGTGACAAAGACACTTATGGGTTGCTGTTTATGATCTAAATAACAGTTGCTTACATTTTGTTGGTGTCATAAGCTTACCTCAAAACTACCTTTACATACCTTAATCTGCTGTTAATCCTTTTACTGTTTGTGTTTAGTGCATACAATAATCTGGTTGAATGGCCCATTGTTTATCATCCTAATGCTTTAGCCGGCGGTATATATGCTCACATAAACACAGTTTCACATACACCCTTAAAAGCTCACGGCATCTCTTGGTTCTCGAGTTCAGCTTCTCTTTACAAGTGGTGATTAAACCCAGAGATTACATGTTTAAAGACATCTTGCTCCTTCCTATCCACACACCGTTGGATGATGCTCACGGCCTAGCTTGGCTAGGCTAACAGCTGTTCACTGCTGGTCTCTCATGAGTTTAAAACTTTAATTGCTTATCATTTTACATACTTGTGATTTTGTGCCTATGATCTAAATGTGATGATATAACGCTTCAATTCATGTTATAGTTTATTTATCTCTTAAATTGTCATCACTCACACATTACATCATCCAATACTTGCTTATGTTTCAAACATCTAAGTGCTTCAAGTTATCTTTTTTCATTTTAAGTTACATTGCTTGGTTTATGGTTCAATAGTTAATATCTCTTAAAGTGATCTCATGTAATGCTACGTTGATGGTTCAAGCATTTGTTTACTTATTGCTATATCTTATATCGTTCATGGTGGTGTAATTCTTCATTGAAACTTTTCGTTTAAGCACTTTTCACTCCTGGGACATAAGCTAAAAAGATAAAATAAAAGTGCCTAAAACTTATCACAAAACAAACCCAACCAACCTAAAAAGTGCAGGATCCTATTAGCAATTTAAAGAAACCTTTAAAGTCTTAAACAAGCTGTTTTGCCATCTAAAAGCTTGGTGAGAACCGATCTTTTGGGGGCATTAGTAGGGGACGATCCCCATGATTCGTTGAGGAGATCCTCCTACGACTACTTCTTATTGTGGTGTAGTGACGGGTTGACCTTGGAAGTTAGGCTGGGGATAAAATCCCGGTGTCTTGAGCACCGGGCAGTTTTTTGGCAGAATAAGGGAGTTGAGACTCAAACATAGTTAGGGGGTGGGTTCTAAAATCTTTAATAAGATCACTAATTGCATAGATCACATTTGTATATGTTTGGGGAAAGTAGATGTGTTGATAGGATGAAACATTACATTGTGGCAGTTTCATTGATATATCTCTTTACTTGCAACTAATTGTTCTATCTTCATGGTGTTGTGATTTGTCGGGTTATCATTTGAATATCTTGTTGATAAATCCTTGTTGTGGTGTGGATTAGTAAGTTATTGAGTATCCCGCGGGGAGCATCACTTATCTAATCTTGAGTGCTTTTTCATGGTTGATAGCCGTACCATGGTTAATCCTCGATACCATATTCTTGTGGATGAAATGATAATGGATCTCTACGTGCCGATCTGTCGTGGAACACGGGATTCTGTCATTTTAATGCGAGCTGATTATCACATAACAGAATGCGTGGTTGCTCTCATCTCCAAGTCAAATAGGCACATCTGACGCTTTCGAAGCCATGCCAGCGACTATAGCCGAACATGCAGCGTGTACTCACGCTTCCGTCTTGAAACAATCTTTGAATTGCTTTCTATTACTGCGGATCATGGCGATCCCAAAGCTGAAACAACATCCGGGAAGTGCTTTTACGTCACGACAGCGGCTTCACGCTTAATCGCATCGGTATATCCAATGGTGAAGTCATGATCTCCATCTTCGCGTACAGGGCCACAATCCATTGTACCCTTAAGGTACCTCATCGCATGTTTCTGCGACCACTAAATGGTGCGCGTCTGGGCTCCACCCGGAGAAGCCGACTCAAGGTGTTCAGCGCAAAAACCGGATATCTGATCTGATGTTAAACCGGTACATCAGCGATCTAATATAATGCATGCAATTGGCATCTATCAAATCGGCCGAAATGTCGACCCGGCGGCTTTGGCTTTGCTTCCATGGGTGTATTCATGAACATTCGAGCATGTCGAGATCTCTTCCGGAGATTTAAATAGGTGTGCTTTACGGTTAAGGAAGATTGCTCGGATACGCCGTACCTCAGACCTGAAATAATGCATTAGGCCAGGATCTTTCATTTCAAGTCTGCGGCAAAGTCTACGTTTACATTAGGCAATGAGCTTTTCTTCTCCGATTAAGAACAAGTCATCCGCATGCGGTAATAGTATTCTTGGTTCATTATCCATAATCTTAAAGTAGAGATTTGAGTCTTCTTAACTCTTGGTAAAGCCCAAGCTCAAATCAGAAAGCGTCTATCTGTCGCCGAGCTCTGGGAGCTTGCTTCAATCCGGTAATAAGGCTTTCATTCAATCGGCCGGACAGGACTTCTGTCTTCAGCCTCAAATCCTTGGGGTTATCTATATACCCTTCCTCTTCAATGACACCATTCGGAAAAGCTGTCTTCACATCCATGCGAATTAAACTTCCATTTCATCTTGGCGGCAAGGGCTATAATGGTTACGTCGGGAGTAATATCACGGCCACGAGGCGAGTGAATGTCTCTTCATAATTGATTCCTTCATACGAAACCCTGACAAATCTTTATTTTTCAATGCTTCCATCAGCGGCATGTTTTAATTTGAATATTAATTTGATGATACCACATCATAGTCTTGATGGGAACAATTTCCCATACATCATTCTTTATTATGGATTGGTATTCTGTCATGGCATCTGCCCATTCCTTTTCGGGATAGCTCTTCAAAACATGTAGGTTCTTCATCAAGAAGATTGCACATCAAAGCCGTGTAGCTTTGGAGAATGGCTTTGGTTTCTTCGCACGATATAGTGGTTCATGCGGAACACCATACTTTCCTCCATCTTGAATAAGCTCTATTAAGCGTTTTCTTTTATGGGAGAAAGGTCATCTGAGGAGGTTCTTGAACTTCTGTTGTATCATGATCTTCAGAGTTTCCTCATCAGGGGAAGATATGAAGAAACTTCCATACGATTCTGTGACTCACGGAACTTCTCTCACGGGTTCTGTTGTCCTGGGATTTACAGTTTCCTTTTCATATACCTCTTCAAGGTGGCATCTTCTGGAGTTTCTTAGGTCCTTCTTCATCGAAGATCACGTCCTATTGATCTATCAAATATAAGGTGACCGGGTATCTCTGAAGGCAGCGGATGCCTCACCGTTATCCACAAATATTCAGCCTTCTTTGGAGGCTCTAAGCTCATTTCTTTTCTCTTTTGGTATATATGAACAAACCTTTGGACGACCAATATATTTTGAGATGGCTTACCTGCGGCTTCTTTTGATGAACGCTCTCTTAAGTGTCTTGAACCCAAATTGCTATGGGATAATGCGATTACCGTCATGTTTGCCATCATTTGCCCATAAGCACATGGGAAGATCGATCTTCCTGACTTCGGCATGGTTCACGCTCTTCGGATTCTGACTACACCGTTTTTTGAAGTCTTGATCCCAACATCTTTCTGGAATATTCGCGAATTCTTTTGAGGTATATTCACCTCCATTATCTTACTGAGAGTGTCTTGATCTTTCTTTCGGAAGGGTTCTCTATCAAGGCTTTGAATTCCTTGATCTTGTTGAACCCTTCAAATATATCGAGTCTTTTCTGAGAATAATCATTAATGAATGATACATAGTATTAATGGAGGATGATAGCATTAGGCCACATACATCGAATGAATGAGTTCTGGGACTCCATACGCGCTTAATTATCCACCTAGGAAACGGGTTCTTGATGTTCTTCCCATGCTGTCCATCTCATATGCCTTCGTCCTTCTAAGTTTTGGTAAACTGTGACAACTTTGCATATGTATGGTAGGTCCTTGTAGTTGATGTGAGCTAAAATTCTATGCCAAAGTTCACATGGATTCAGCTTCAATATAGCGATGGGTCATGGCAACCGAGTGACCCGCCTTCTTCTCTCCTTGATGATTGCTTCATTTATGATCTCCTTGACATGTTTCCTTACCGCATTGCCATTGCATAGCTTCTTCGTAACTTGACACCGGGCAAGGTCAACAAAACAACAAGCAGAATAATATCCTTCTTGATAGTATAGAAACGTAACTTACGAACAATCATCATAGTAGGTCCTTTAGAGCTTATTATTTAGCAAAGTTTAAAGGTAAAGAATACAATCTGAAATGGGGTCAACGCTCTCTTGGTGTTGTGACCAAGCATTCTTCAATGGCAATCTGAAACTAACTTACGAGGTTTCTCCTAGAGGAGTGTTAGTCATATCAAACAAAGTATTCTCACATGTTATCAAGTATAATGCTTCACGACGATTGCTATCTCAACTAAGTTATTAGCTTGTCATGTGTACCTTTGAATCTTGATTAATCAAACTTGGAGTCTTGTCCTCAAGTGTGAGTGCTTGCCTTTCTTCCGGGTCTCCTTCACTCAAGTGATAGTGCTTTCTTCAACCTTATCTTCTGTACTAAGACTGTACACTAATGGCCGGAAGGTTAGTTTAGAGTATAAGCTCTATGATCATCTTTTAATCCTTCTAATCATAGCTTCAACTATACAGCAAGTCAAGATAATTTCATAACAAATAGATGCATATTAGAATAATCACACGGGTTGCATGGTGCCCAGGTGTGTTGGATCTTGAGATCATACTGGATCTATGGCAAAAGAATCCTTCTCCACTAAAATACTCTTCATTAACCATGTTAGTACATGCCTCGGATAGCATTTGCAAGTGGTGGCTCAGTAGCAATGGTAATCATTACCAAAAACTACAAGAGTGATTGAAAATGCGGTTCTGTAATTTCAATGCAGCAGTCTTTGGCCTGGCGGTTCTAAGGCGCAAGTGCAACAGGTTCATGAGAAAACCCTAATTTTTTCTAACTTCAAATTTTGAAAATCGATCAGAGGGGATAGTGCATTAGTGGCGAGTAGTCTGGTGTCTTCAGATTTGAGCAAATCCAAATTTTACCCCATCAAATCGCTCTAGTTACGGGCTAGTAGCAGTTTTAAATTTGCCGGTATAGGTACTCACAGTACTTTTGGTTTCGGTACTTTATTGTGAAGCCCGGTTTCACTTTCCGGAGATCTAGCCACCGAAAAGGTCTTGGCTCTAGGTGCCAAATTGATCCTTATAGGAGGGCACAACTTTCTAGGGTGATAGATGGCTGAAAACTCTCACTTTCAAAACCCTAATTTTTGGGGTCCGGTAACAGTGACGTTTTCCTCTTAGAGATTATTGCTTTTCTTGGGGTTGGCTCGATACCATGTGTTAATGTTTATGCCATTATTATGGTTCTTTGCATTTCATGAAATAAAAGAGCATAGCTATAGAACAAGATCTTGAGAAATACACATCCTGAGAGGCCACAACATTTATCTGAAACCCTACAGGGGAAAACCGACAAAACCCTTATCATAAATAGCTTATCAAATGTTCAAAGAGTAACTCAACCAATACACAAATCCTCCTCCAAAGTCGCCACCTTCTTCTCTCACCAACTTGAAATTGCGACTTGCCTCATGAGAATGAGCAAGTGTAGTGTCTCTCTTAAGTGGTAGCCTCTTATTTATATCAATCAGCGATGTGAAGGTCACCATCACGGCGGGGCGACTACTCTCTGCTTGGGTGTGAGTAAACCCACCTTTAATTAGTCACGGCCCTTTCATTACTAAGCTGTTTGGGGCCGACTTCTTATTGCACTTTGTAATTGTCCGATGACCAATCGCAAAAGGGGATTTGAATCGCCTACAATTACCGACTCAGTTAATCCTCAATGGGGATTAATCTAATAACAATAATATTAATAATGACATGTTAATCCTCAATGGGGATTTAATCCAATAATAATAATAACATGATTAATCACAATGGGATTTAATCCAATAACAAAATAATAGATATATGATTACATTAATTTCAACACGGTACTAGATTAGCTACGTCACAACAATTAGCTGGAAGCACAGTGCTGAGCATATCTCAACGCAACAACTGGACTGGCACGTTACAACGATTAAGCTGTAAACACAGTACTAGGCATATCTCAACCGCAACAACTAGACTAGCTTTATGTCACAACGGTTGATTAAGCTGGAAGCACGGTACTAAGGCATATCTCAGCACAACAACTAGACTGGCTTTACGTCCACCTTGAATTAAGCTGCACAGTACTAGATATATCTCAGCACAACACTACTCCCCTTTTCGGGGAGGTCACTCGGACTATACCAAGCTTATCTCGAAAGTGCTCCAGAGCTTTACATGGATAGAGGCCAGGTCAGCACATCGGCCTATTTCATCCCGTGCTAACATGTGTGGAGTTTTATGAGCTCCTCTCTGTACAATGTTGCGGATGTAATGATAGTGGATCTCTATGTGCTGACTTGTCATGAGGCATGCAGATTCTCTGTCATCTTTATGCGGCTCTGGTTGTCTGGATCGTGGTTGCTTCCATCTCTAGGTCGAATAGACCAGTCAATAACTTACGAAGCCATATAGCTTCACGGGTTGAACATAACAATGTATTCTACTTCCGCTGTACTGAGAATTAATGCACAGTTGTTCCTGCTCACCATGAGATCGTAAACAGTCTGAACTGAAACAACATCCTGAAGTGCTCTTCTTATTCAGCCAAATCTGAATCAGTGTGCCACTCAGTGTGAAATCATGATTTCCATCGTAGCTGAGACCACAGAGATCGCATAAGGTACCTCATCACATGTTTTGCAGCAACTGGTGAACATGTCTGGGTTCTACCAGAAGCTTGTCAAGGTGTTCACGGCAAAACAAATATCTGGTCTACTGGTGTTAGGTATATCGGCGATCCAATATTGATCTGTCTATACAGCGTGGCATCAATCAATTCTGATGAAGTGTCGACCAATAGCTTCAGCTTCGTTTCCATGGGTGTATTCATGGACTTGCACTCAACATGTCCGTCTCTTCAGGATTTCGACTGCATATTTGGACTTGCACTCCAACATGTCAAATCTCTTCAGGATTTCGACTGCATATTTCCCTTGGTTAAGGAAGATCCTCTTTGGACTCTGCCATACCTCAAGACCTAAGAAATAATGCATTAGGCCAAGGTCTTTCATCTCAAATTCTGAAGTGAGCTTCTTCTGACATTCGGTGATGAGCTTTTCTTCTCCAGTTAAGAATAAGTCATCCACATACGTCAACAATATTACCGGCTCATCGTTCATAACCTTGAATTAGAGGTTAGAATCTGCTTTACTCTTGGTAAAGCCCAAGCTCGTCAGAAAATCGTCTATCCTGCCATACCAAGCTCTAGGAGCTTGCTTCAATCTGTACAGAGCCTTCTTCAACTTGCAGACATGAGTCTTCCTCTCTTCAACTTCAAATCCTTGAGGCTGCTCTATATACACTTCTTCTTCAATGACACCATTTAGTAAAGCTGTCTTTACGTCCATCTAGTGCAACTTGCATTTCATCTTAGCTGCAAGGGCTATGATGGTTCTGATCGAAGTGTATCTAGCGACAGGAGCAAATGTCTCTTCATAGTCAATGCCTTCCTTTTGAGAAAAGCCACGAGCGACAAATCTTGCTTTATACTTCTAAATACTTCCATTAGCAACATGTTTTATTTTGAAGAGCCATTTGGAAGATACCACATCCTTACTCTTCGGTCTGGGAACTATTTCCCATAAATCATTCTTTATTATGGATTGGTATTCCTCTGTCATGGCATCTGCCCATTCTTTCTTATGAATGACTTCTTCAAAGCAAGTAGGCTCCTTTTCTAGGAGATCACACATCAAAGCCGTATAACTGGAGAATGGCTTAGGTCTCTTCACCTGTCTCGTGGTTCCTTCGGGAACCCCATACTTCTCTCCATCTTGAATAAGCTCTCTAGCCCAAGCTGACTTTCTCTTATGGGAGATCTTCATCTGAGGAGGTTCCTGAAATTCTACTATGTCATGATCTTCTAGAATTTCCTCATCAGGGGAAGTTACGACTTCCCTCATTGGTTCTGTAGCTCTGGGAACCTCCCTCACTGATTCTGCAACTCTGGGAGCTATAGGTTCTTCTTCATATACTTCTTCAAGATGGCATCTTCTCGATTTCTTGAGCGCTGCATCTTCATCAAAGGTCACATCCCTGCTGATCTCAATGTGATGGTGACC
>SNQJ01S0144104.1:0-17784 GCA_010110895.2 Picea sitchensis
CTCTCACTAGTGTAAGTTCAGTTACAACTAGTACAACTGAGCTTAACTCACTTAACTGAGTTAAACTACTTTACAACTCACATAACTACACATCCAACTCTGTTACAACTTCGAATCACTCAGTTACAACTAATTCAACTTGCATGTCCCACCAGTCAACCTTTGAACTCAAATTTCCTATAGCTAATTGATTTGCCACTTCAGTTAACTATTTCCAAGCGCTCATTGAGAATAGATTAATATTTATTATCCAACTATTATTAAGGGATAATAATAGTTGACATGCATATATAAATACAATTCGCTCACCATCTATAAATAGACATCATATATAAATAGACATCATCTATAAATAGACATTATATATAAATAGACATCATCTATAAATAGAATTTGCTCATCATCTAAAAATAGACTTCCACCTAAAAATAGCCCGAGGCTCCATCCTAGTGTAGGTGCATAATTTTCACTAGGATATTCTTATTGAATCTCAACACTCCTCAACAAGAAAGGGATTATCCTTCACCCCAATCCTATCTCTATGGTATTCAAATTTGCTCCTGGTGAGTGCCTTCGTCAGAATGTCTGCATCCTGATCTTCCGTAGGAATGTATTGAAGCAACATGATCTTTCGTTGCACACAATCTCTGATATGATGATACCAGATATCTATATGCTTAGATCTATCATGAAACACGGGATTAATCGAGAGTTTAATGCAACTTTGATTATCACAATGAATCACTATCGGATCTAAATGAGAACCAAACAAACCAACCAAGATCTTTCTCATCCAGATAGCCTCACAGGCAGCTTGAACCACTGCCATGTATTCTGCTTTCGCTGAACTAAGTGCCACGAATCTTTGTTTCCTACTGTACCAAGAAACCACTGTAGATCTTATACTAAAGATCCCCCCTAATGTGATCTTTATGTCCGTTGGGCTGCCCACCCAATCTGCATCCGTGAATCCATGCAACTTCACCTCATTCGTCTGTCTGTACCATAAGCCATACTCAGATGTGCCCCTCAGGTATCTCAGGACTTGCTTACCTGCCTTCCAAAAGATCTTGGTAGGCTTAACCATCACTTGACTCAATTGGTTAACCGCATAGTAAATGGTTGGTCTTGTGTTCATTATATACATTAGTGAACCCACTAATTGTCGATAGACAGTAGCATCCACTACCTCTCCAGAAGTAGCATCCTCTTTCTTCCAGTTTCCTGGAAGAGGAGTATCCATGGGTTTGCAACCCTCCATGTGAAACTTACCCAATATCTCCCTTGCATACTTGCCTTGAGACACAAAAAGTTCACCATCTCGCTGCCATATTTCCAATCTAAGGAAATCATGAAGGAGGCCCATATCCTTCATCTCGAACTCCTTTGCAAGGTCCTCCTTGCATGAGTGTATCAGTTGCTCATCACCAGTCAGTATTAAATCATCAACATAAAGAAAAATGATTAAAAGCTTACCCTTGTAGATCCATATCGAACCTACCATTGATTTGTCGACCGGTCTTGGGACAATTTCCCATGCACTGTTTTTGACAATGGAGTCATACTCCTCCACCATTGCATCAACCCAAGTGGGATCCTGCACTGCTTCCTGAAAGGAAGATGGTTCATTCACAATACATTTTCTCATGAGAGATATGGATCCAGTAAATTGATCAGGAGACTATCTATGTTTGCGTTGTGAAGTAGGGGCTCCTACATTCTATGCAGCATCTAGTCTCAATCTATCAGCTTCTGTGGTGAGCTTTCTGCCATTTCTGATGGATGGCTCTACACGAGTGGCTTCCTCCACTCCATGAACCTCCTCATGTGGTTGATCCACATCTTGAGACTCATCTTTGGGAACCAACAGTTCCTCCTCTGCATGCAAGTCTAGCTCCCTCTCAAGCGACAACTGCATGGCTTTCCCTTCATCGAATTTTATATCCTGTCACATAATAGTCATCTTACTATTAGGCAAATACACACTATAATTATGGGGTGTTTCTATGTACCCCACAAATATCCCAACTTCAACAGTCAGCTCCAGCTTCTTCCTGGCGTTCTTGGTCACATGCACATAAACAAATGAGCCAAAAATCTTAAAATGAGAAACATCAGGTTTCTTACCAGTGAAAGCTTCTTCAGATGTACTCATGCCAAGTACTCTATGAGGACAAAAGTTTTGCACATAAATCGCAATGTTGCATGCTTCCGCCCACGGATACTTTGGTAGGCCTTCATCATGGAACATCGCACGTGTTGCACCCACGATCATTCTGTTCTTCCTCTCTACGACCCCATTTTGTTATGGGTTATGAGGTGCTATGAGTTCTCTTCAAATTCCTTCTTTGCTGCAGAAGTCTTTGAATTCATTAGAGATGTATTCTCCACCATTATCGCTCCTTAGAGCCTTCACTTGCTTCCCCAACTCTTTCTCCACCAATCCTTTAAACTCACAGAACTTTGAGAATGTTTGATCCTTCTTCTACATGAAGAAGATCCAGCATTTAGGAGAAAAGTCATCAACAAAAATAACATAATACTTATGTTTTACTGTTGAAGCAACCGAGAATGGTCCACACATGTTTGTCTGAACTCTCTCCAGGATAACCGAAGCACGACTCTCCTTTTCATGAAAGGTGGACTTTACATACTTCCCCATGGTGCAACCCTTGCATTGATCTAATTGAGCAAGTGTTCCCATTGGAAGTCCAGTAGGTATTTGTTGCATGATTTTCAAGGGTCCATGATGAAGATGGCCCAATCGCCTGTGCCATAATTCGCCCTCATCCCGGCTCACCGCTTTTTTTTCCTTGCTCATCATGGCAACACAACCATCTACCTCCATCTTGTATAGATTCTTAACTCGAATCCCTATCTTCTTGACTTGACCCGTTGTTTTATGTTGCAGAAAATATTTTCCATCGCCGAAAACAACATCATAACCTTTGTCCTCCAACATTGTGACTGAGACCAAGTTAATGGTACCAGTTCCAGTCGCACTGTGTCATCCATCGTCGCCCATCTCTATATGCATTTTGAGATCTTTCTCCTCGAAGTCATTGAAAAACTCCTTATCTCCCATCATGTGGAAGGAAGCGCCACTATCCAAATACCACACCAATCCCAATGCACTTGACACCATGCATGCGATCAAGGAGAAGTCAAGTTCAAATTGTGAGGCAAGGGCCTCACCAGCTACAACTCCAGCATCCTTCTTGTTCTTCTTCTTCTGCAGACAGTTAGTAGCGAGATGCCCATGTTCGTGATAGTGAAAACACTTCACTTTGGACAAATCCAGCTTCTTTCCTTTAGACTCAAATTTTGAATGGAATTTCTTCCCCTTCCCTTTCCTTGCCTTGGCATCCAAAGCACAATCCTATTCATCATCATTCTTTGATGAAGATCCATCTCTAGTGTTCCGCCTGAACTCCTCCTGCACCAAATCCGACCATAGTCGTTCCCAATCTGGCAATTTTTCCCTTCCATTGACAGAGTCTTGATAACTGTGCCAATTCTTGGGAAGTCCTAGGAGCACCAATCTCACCAAATCATCATCAACGACTGTTATTCCCACACTCCCCGGCTCATCCCAACATTGGACAAACTTCGTGAGATATTTTGGAATGGAGTCGCCCTTCTCCATCTTGATCTTCCTGAGTTTATATTTGAGCGCCAATTTCCTATGGTCGTTGTTGTTTTGGAATAGATCCGTCAAAGTTTTCCACATTTCATTTGGTGTGGCTTTCCCATGGAGGTTTGAGATAATGTGGTCTCGTACTCCCTCCAACAGGATCCTCCTCGCCTTTGCCACTTTCTTTTTCCATGCATCAAGATTTGCAGCGTCTACAACATCTGGCTTAGGAACATCCTTGTCAATGAATTTCTTCAAGCCATTGTCTTCAAGCACTGCCTCCATCCTATCCTTCCAAGCAATGTAGTTCGAGCTTCCCTCGAGTGCATACTCTAACCTCAAGCCATTGAAATCCATTTTGATCTTGAATCAGCTGTAGCACCAAGAAGGTCTTTCTGCAAATTCGAATTCTATCCAATCACAAACTCAACTTCTGCAATCTTCTGCGCTCTGATACCATGTAGAAATTTTAATACAAATTATGTATTGCTTGGATTATCCTGATCTAAAAATTATATGCCACTGTTAAATACATAATCACTTCTACAAATATTATTGCGGAATTTAAAACACGATTGCCAATTGCAATATCAAGAAGAAAGATCAATCACACATAACACATAAGTTTTTACTGAGAAAGCATAAAGCTAAAAACCCCACTATCATATATTATGTATATATCATGGATCATGAAACAATCTCATACAAAACTCTAATCCAAGAGATCTTAGTACAATATACAATCGTCTCACACTACCATACAAAAATTTACAAATTTATGTGCCAATTTACTGCTTCCAGACAGCCTACCTCCTCTACGCAATCCCTACTAATGGAAATCACTGCAAATGAATGAATTCCTCTTGCCTAGGCTGCACATTCCTCATGGGCACATCCAATGTGTGTGTGGTTGCATGAGTGCACTCACTAATGTCACAACTGATAGTCAAGCTGTCCCTTTCACCTGTTATATCAACTGGGTCTCCACTGGATCTAACATGCATGTAGTTAACAGTGGTAAATCTTCAGTTGCATGTGAGATCACTGATTGTGAATTAATTAATAATTAGTTCACTGATCTCTCACTAGTGTAAGTTCAGTTACAGTTAGTACAACTGAGCTTAACTCACTTAACTGAGTTAAACTACTTTACAACTCACATAACTACACATCCAACTCTATTACAACTTCGAATCACTCAGTTACAACTAATTCAACTTGCATGTCCCACCAATCAACCTTTGAAATTGAATTTCCTATAACTAACCGATTTTCCACTTCAGTTAACTATTTCCAAGTGCTCATTGAGAATATATTGATATTTATTGTCCAACTATTATTAAGGGATAATAATAGTCGACATACATCTATAAATAGAATTCACTCACCATCTATAAATAGACATCATCTATAAATAGAATTTACCCATCATCTAAAAATAGACTTCCACCTAAAAATATATCGAGGCTCCTTCCTAGTGTAGGTGCATAATTTTCATTGGGATCTTCTTGTTGAATCTCAACAGACTGGGTCGCCCTCCACCTCCGTGTCTAATACCACTACCGTCTCGCCTAGGTCGGTCAGTGCTGCTTCCATAGCCTCCACCACCTTGAGCTCCTCCGCCGAAGAGTTTGTGTTCTGGATTGTGGTCGCCGAGTCCAAATGGAGGAATTCCTCTTGGAATTCCTCCTCAATTATACAGGGGGGCTCTTCCTTGTCTTCTTGTGCTTGCTGCAAAATGGTTGGGGCGCTTATGCTTGTTGGAATATAGCTGGGGGGTTGCCAATTATTCGACACTATGAAGAGGAGGGATTCTAGAGGAAACTGGATAGGTTCCTCCAGAATCACCTCCTCAACGTATGCCATTGGCGACGTTCTGGGTTTCTCTCATCGTTGAGTCTGAGCAATGGGCAGGGCGCGCTCCAATATATGCACCCTCCAATGTCTAGTAGCAAAAGTATACCAGGCAAGGCCACGCCACGACCTGCCTCTTTGCCTCTTTCCCTTGGCATGGTGAGGTCAGTGAGGTTGATAATGTGTAGGGCGAATGCAAAAAGAGCCGACTGGACGCAGTTCCAATGCTCGGAGCGGCCAGGTTAATGGAGCACAAAGGTGAAATGGAGCGAACCTCATTTGAGTGGGGGTAAAATGCTAAGGCCCGACATGACCCCTGTACTAAGCTTCCCACTGCAATTACACATTGTGGCCGCCATTCTTCTCACGTGAGGGAGTTGTCCTTCCCTTCTCGGTAGGCAATAATGGCCTCCCTCAATTTAAGAGTGAGGTGAAGGGTGTCGACCTGCCATATTAATGGCTTGGGTCTAGGGTAGGCTACGCAGCACCCCATCCGAGATATTTTTGGAAACTTTGAATATCATACCATTATGATATTTTTGGGTGGTACAAGTGTTTGATCATGTGGCATGTTCATATTGGTTACTTTTTTGTGTATTTTTTGATGCTGATATATGCATGATATTTAATTAAATTTTGGAGTTACAAGGGGAACATTGAAAATAAAGGATAAAATACTTAAAGGGACCCCACCTATTAATTATAATTTATTATTTAGCCTTTTTATAAAATAAAGTTGTCCTCTTCGAACCAAAGTTATATAACTTTATAACAAAAATTAGATGAACTACTCAAACTAATTTTGAAAGACATGAAAGGAGGAGAGAAAGACAAAAAAGGGACATGAGAAAATAGAGAGAGATACTTCTGATAAGGTTTGCTCTTGCCTCAAGTGAGAATATTTGTTCATCCGTTCATTTCTAAGTTTCTTTAGAGCTAAGTTATCTTGTTGATAGTAGGGTTATTCTAAATATGGTGAAGAAAGGACTGGGAAACATCAATTATTGACATGCTCTAAAGGTCATCCATTCATCTTGAAAGTTTGTTTAGTCTTAATTAGAAGTTCTGAATTTAATTTATGTGTTGATTAATGCTAGTTTTGCAGAGTCAAGATTATGATGCACTTGTAGCTTGGATTGATCTAGTTCAATTTTCAGTCTTAGTCTTCTTATTTTGAAACACCGGTTGTTTATGTATGAGTCAAATTACATCTTAGACTTCTAAGTCTAATTCTGATCCAAACCCTCCCAAGGGTTTGAAAAGATAAACTTGGTTGTAACTTATTTCTTGAGGTTCGATTGAGATTTCTGACAGGCTATAAGCCCAAGGTGATAATCCCACCTATCTCACCTAGACTAGTGAGAGTAAAAAATGCTTGAGTGAGGATTTTTCCATTCCTCCCATCAACGAACTATACTCATATGTTTGTTGGAAATGAAAGAAGTGTTATTTTTTTTAAAATTGAATGTGAAATGGAATGGTTACCTTTTAAGTGAATTGTGAGCAAATGATTGAAGTGTTAGTATAGGCCCAAGTTGTTATATCTAAGATAGCAAGCTCATGAAGTTGGAAAATTACTCAGAGTTTCCATCCAGGCATACATAGCAGTACAATCAGAGTCACAAGTTGCCAGACTAATTTATAATAATTGTTGTTGTCTTCATCTTGAAAACACTTGTAAAAATAACAAGGATATTCTAATATTTTTAGTATATGTGTTGGTGAAGCTAGTGGGCTATAAGTCCTTCATTTATATATCAAATCCCCTCCTTAAAGGCCTTCATCTCATCCTCAAAATTCAAAGAAACTTCCCTAGTTCCCTCCAACAATATGTCCCTAAAATGTCGTAAAGGACATCGTTTATTCAATTCCCTCGCCTCCTTCACAAATTTCCCAACCATATACTTCAAATCCAAGCCTTCATTACACTTATCCTTGAATGATACCTCTTATTGAACCAAATTTGCTTCAATATTAGTAATAGACACCATGGAAGGAGAGATGAATAAGAACATACTCTTAGTTTCAAAGACGAAATTGGGTGTTGACTTCATTTGCTATGACTTCCATTCCTCAATGTGAATGTATTGATTATTCAAAACAATTAGCTTATTTTCTTCCTTAGCAAATATTCCTCCCTCAGACTTTCTCATAGCCTTATTTGAGATTGAGGAATGTTGACCAAAACATGCTTCATGATATGTGGCTCCCCTACTAACAAATCCAAATGACAATATGTCAATGCACCCATTGATTTAACTTTTCCTAATGGAGAAAAACCTACAACTTCATACTCAAACTTCCCGTAAGCTTTATCTCATTTTCCTACCACAAAATTGAATCGTTTCCCCTCCTTAATGAACCTCATCTCAACCTCAATACTCACAGGACCATCCCCATTCCCATCCACCAAACTGTCCCCCATTTGAGTCATAGGAAAACCACCATTTAGTCCCCTATCCTCCTTCACAACTATCCCATCCAATTTCTTTTGAACTCAACCTTCATTAAATATATATTCTTAAATATCCCCTCTTCTGGAACCACATTTTCTTCAAGATAAGAAACTAACATAGAGGAGGGAGAGACAAATTGTAGTGTACCTAGGGGGGTAATATGGGGTACCTAGGGATATTCCCAAGGAGAATAAGAACACTACTACATAGGCTTTATTTACTAATGACGACCTTCATTACATAGGAATACATAACCATATATCTATTATCATTCCCCTTGGGTACCCCCCTAGGTACCCCATATTACCCCCTATGTACACTACACAAATAACATGTTACCCAATAGTTTAGAAATGAAGTCTAGAGAAGGATTTAAATGATGTGACTCACCCTCTTCTACACACAAATGTAAAAGATTCATGACAATCAATATTGGGTTGATTTCTGGAAAGAAATCCCTTTCAAATACATTTGCGGTATTCTACATATATTTTCCCCCTCACCACCAGTCGAAATAACACCTAGTTCTTCCTTCATAACAAACTACTCAACACCACTTCTCCTAGCTATATTACCATCATCTCCCTTAGAAATAACAACCTTATCCTTTGCCTTTTGTCTAGAGTCGCCAAGAGGTCCCTTCCTCCACTTCTTGTTATCGAACTCGAGCTTACACTTACTACCCAACTGACCAGAAATATGGCTATAGACATAAAAAAAAATGGAATACCAATGTAATCGAAGCTTTGAATAGAAGACATTTACCCATTATTAAGTCAACATCCTCTGCCAACCCCTCACTTAAATCCAATTCCACGAGGATACATGCTAGTGTGAGAGAGGTTTTAGGCTTAAATTGCTCATTTGCATCTAGGAAAGTCTCCAGCCTATCCCCAATGGCCTTGAATATATCCATGGACTATAATTAAAGAGGCAAACCATACATCTTTATTCATATCAGGTATATAGTGAGCCTCTCTATCCTGGGGCCAAACCCTAGTACCCATTTCTTTAAGGAAATAATAGTTGAACTCCAAAACTAGTGTGACTTCATAATAACCATAACATCTTCTTCGGTTCTAAAATGGAAATCCATCCATCTCCTAACCAGATCATGGTTTGTTGACACTTACCATGTAACTGGTTTCCAAACCTTCACCATCCAACTCTTAAGGTTATTCTCAAAGATGAAATGCTTGAAAAAACTTCTAGTCAACATTTTAAATGACAACTCCATTACCGACGACATTGATATATCTTCCTCTAACAAAAGTATGGTTCTGTATTTTCCAACTCAACATATATATTCCCCTTTTGACCAAGGTTTATCTTCACCCTATCCCTCTCTACAGCTTCACAACTATCCATAGTAGGGGCAACAATTCCCTCCACCAGATTGTCTTGGTTATGAACACAACAATTATCAGAGGCCATTGTGGGCTTCACTAAACTCAATAGAAGATTGTCTAACAATTCTAGACATGACTACCCTATCACATTAACTAACCTTGATCCCACAATCAAAGATGGGATATGACCATTAAAAAGAACCTGCCTCGATGTACCCAATATTAACACTTTTATTAAGGAGCCTATACTCTCGTGATTAGGCCTCTCACTCATACTTAAAAGCTTAGTGCACCCACTAATATCAACTCCCTTTTTTCTAAGGATGAATTCTTAGACCTAAACCCTTCTTCATGACCTGCCTTAGAAAGCCATGATGTCCCAACAAGGCTAACACTACTAGGATTTACCAATACCATCCCTAAACCACCAATAGCAAAGTTTGGAGAACCTTAATCTTGTTGAATGGAGTAGTGTACTAGGTATGCCTTCAACCCCAACTTCTCCAAAACCCTAAACCTCTAAGCAAGCTCCTCCTCCACTGCTCTTCCGTCCCAAACTAGATAAGTGGATCATTTTAATTACTCATTGTATATTTCATTTTAATTTTTTGGTTTCATTTTATTTCACAATTTAAGATTGGATTCACTTTTGTCTCACTCTATATTTCCAACTTTTTATTGCATTAGTCAGATATTCTCTCGCATCTCATTCTCATTTTTATCATTTATTTGCTTTTGCAATTTACTTTCCAACACTTTGATTATATTTCAAATTTGTAATTATATCTATTCAATTAGAACATTATGAGTTAGGATTTTGGGAAATTCAAATAGGAAACCCTTTTTTTGGATAAACCATCAAGCCCTTACCTGTATATTGCACATGGGATTTCATAGTTATTGACATAAAAGGTTGTGTACCCACTTGAGTTATAATATTTAATCCTATGCTCAACCTTGTTTTGTATTCTTATAAAAAAACATGCACTTAAATTAATCATGGTTGAGTGGCCAATTAAATATTAAGCAATTTACGCAACCTTGATCCTAACTTCTTACTAAACTTGGACCTTACTTGGTGTTTCAACCAAACTGTTTTCTCGTCAACTCAAAGTTTTCATCGAAGTGAGAGTAAACTCACCTAGTTGGCTGCAAGGGTTGTTGTGCATTTTTGCTATCAACAAAAACAATTAAAAAAAAAAAAAAAAAAAAACANAAAAAAAAAAAAAAAAAAAAAAAAAAAAAAAAAACATAATATACATTCATTCAAAAAAAAGGGGGTTGTTGCTATATCAAACAATAAATTACATATATATGATCTAGAGCTTTGAAAAACAAAATTGGGCATATCTATGATGCTGCAAAGGATTCAAAGTATGCTACATAGACTACATTTTAGCTTCTCCTACATGTTGCCCTTTTGGCAAAAAACTTTTAATACATGAATAAATTCTCACAAATTGTTTAGAGAGAAAAATATAGAAACAAAGCATAATTATTTCAGAAGGGAATCAATGGTTTCCTAATGACCCATGTATATATTATTTTAAGCCTCGAGAACAATCTTATCTTGATTTTATTTTCTTCCTCTTGTTAGTGGAGGAGAGGGGCAATGATCCTTTTTTTTCATAATTTCCACAAAAGAGGAGGAATTGAGACTGACACCACCTTCCTCCAATTTTTCTTCTGAATCAACCTCATCATCTCCAAAATTCTTCTCTTAGGTGGGGACAATACCTCCAAATGAAGCCTCATCCATGGACGAGGGATCATAATTCTCTGCCTCCTTTTGATCTTTTTCTTTTGGTTAAGAGTGAGCCTTTGGGCTATCATATTATTTTTCCTCTTGTTCTTTGGGAATTTCATATATGTTGTTGTTTGGATCAAATGAACCTGGCTTCACAGACTGGGGTCCCTTGGACTATTGTTTCTTGCACCTTCTAAACACACTTTAGTAATTGAAGTTTACTATAATTTTCTTTAATAAATGTTTTTCCAATATTTGGTTTAAAATATATGCTTTCGTTATTACACAATTTTTGAAAGCAGGACAACAACAACAACATCAACATCAACAACAACTACAAATTATGCAACTTCAAATGTTATAGAGGCAAGCACAACATTAACAACAACGCAGAGATGGAGGGAATCTTTTAAATGGGTCTGCTAATAGATTAGTCAGTAATGATTTCCTTAATTACTCAATGTACATTTCATTTTAATTTTCCAAGTTTATTTTATTTCACAATTTAAGATTTGATTCACTTTTGTCTGACTCTAGATTTCCAAATTTCCCAACTTTTTGTTGCATTAGTTAGATATTCTCTCACATCTCATTCTCGTTTTTAGTGTTTATTTGCTTTTTTTTTTCTTCAAAAAATTTCAAGCGAGAAACTCACCCGATACTTCCCCACTTCGTGGATGATATGGGATGCTAAACCGTGACCCCAGGGACACAAGGCTCGAACCCGTGACCTCTCCCCGTACTGAGAGAGTGTGCGCACGTCTTACCAACTGTGCTATCCCATGGGGCTAGTGTTTATTTGATACTTCCCCACTTCGTGGATGATATGGGATGCTAAACCGCGACCCCAGGGACACAAGGCTCGAACCCGTGACCTCTCCCCGTACTGAGAGAGTGTGCGCACGTCTTACCAACTGTGCTATCCCATGGGGCTAGTGTTTATTTGCTTATGCAATTTACTTTACACTACTTTGATTATATTTCAAATTTGTAATTCTATCTTATTCAAATAGAACATTATGAGTTGGGATTTTGGGTAGGAAATCCCTTTTTGGGGTAAACCACCAAGCCCTTGCATGTATATTGCATGTGGGCTTGCATAGTTATCGAGTTAAAAGGTGGTGTACCCACTTGAGTTATAATATTTAATCCTATGTTCAACCTTGTTTTGTATTCTTATAAAAAACATGCACTTCAATTGATCATAGTTGCATGGCCAATTAAATATTAAGCAATTTATGCAACCTTGATCCTAGCTTCTTACTAAATTTGGTGTTTCACCCAAACTATTTTCTCGTCACATCGAAGTTTTCGTCCAAGTGAGAGTAAACTCACCTAGTTGGTTGCAAGGGTTGTTGTGCATTTCTATTATCAACAAAGACAATTTAAAAAAAAAATTGAAACATAATATATATTCATTCAAAAAAAAGGGGTTGTTGTTGTATCAAACAACAAATTACATATATATGATCCAGAGCTTCAAAACTCAAAATTGGGTAGATCTATGAAGCTGCAAAGGATTCAAAGCATGCTACAGAGACTACATTCTAGCTTCTCTTACATGTTGCCCGGTTGACAAAAAAACTCTTAATACATGAATAGATTCTCACAAATTGTTTACATAGCAAAATATAGAAACATAGCATACTTATTTCACGAGGGAATCAATGGTTTCTTGATGACCCGTGTAGATATTCTTTTAAGCCTCGAGAACAATCTTGTCTCGATTTGATTTTCTTCCTCTCGTTGGTGGAGGACAGGGGCGATGCTATTTTTTTTTCCTTCATAATTTCCACAAAAGAGGGGAAGTTGAGATCGCACCACCTTCCTCCAGTTTTTCTTTTGAATCAACCCTATCATCTCCTAGATTCTTCTCTTAGGTGGGGACAATACTTCCAAATGAAGGCTCATCCTTGGATGGGGGATCATAATTCTCTGTCTCTTTTTGATCTTTTTCTTTTGGTTCAAAGTAAGCCTTTGGGCTATCCTATTCTTCTTCCTCTTGTTCTTCAGGAATTTCATATACGTTGTTGTTTGGATCAGCTGAACTTGGCTTCACAGACCGGGGTCCCTTAGACTGTTGTTTCTTACATATTCTAGATACAGTTTGAAAGGCCTATTTCTCATTGTCGCTCTGGGGAGGAAGAGCTTGATTCACGAGAGTCTGTGATTCACATTTTCTTGGGCAGTGCTTTGCAAAGTGGCCACACTCATGGAAATTATTGCACTTCAAAGGAATATGTTTGTAGTCTAGAGCTTGAAGATGACTCCAACCTTCCTTACTAAGTTGAATTATGTATGGGAGTCCATTTTCTAAGTCGACTTCCACGCACATTTGGCATGGGTATACATCCCCCATTTGATCTCAACTTGGTCAATGAAGTGACCCAACTTGTCTCTAATAACTTTGAGAGTGGTTGTATCTTAGAAAATCATAGGGAGATGTGGAAGCCTAACCCATACATGAGCAACCATGATCTCCATATTTGGGTCAAAATATATGGTCAAGGGGGAAAGAAACAAACCCTTGGAACTTATAAAGTATGGATATGATCTAAAAATTTGATCTTTATCATATACACTCTATAAAACAAATAAGAAAAAACCATTACCACAATAAGCCATTTGTCATGAGTAACCCCAACGATCAGAACCCTAGGCCTGAACAACTTGTGGACTGGGCCATAGGCTTGTAAAATTTCTAACTAAGGCTCGTTCATGCAACATAATGGCATTCGTTTTAGCCTATGGAGTTGTGATTTCCACCTTAGGGATTCTTTTTCCCTTTTGATAAATTTACTCTGGGCGTTTTCCTCCTGTAGTTTTGACATCTTCGAGAAGAGAAGCAAAGGCTTCATCCTCAAATCTATTGGGCACTTCCATTGTGTTTGGAAACCCAAAAATTGAGCACCTTCAAAATGGTAGAGGGCCAGACAAACTATGCAAGATGGTGGCCTACGCGAATCCAACCATATACACTCTATCCTTGATCTTTATCATATACACTCTATAAAACAAATAAGAAAAAACCATTACCACAATAAGCCATTTGTCATGAGGAACCCCAATGATCAGAACCCCAGGCCTGAACAATTTGTGGACTGGGCCATAGGCTTGTAAAATTTCCGACTAAGGCTCGTTCATGCAACATAATGGCATTCGTTTTAGCCTATGGAGTTGTGATTTCCACCTTAGGGATTCTTTTTCCCTTTTGACAAATTTACTCTGGGCGTTTTCCTCCTGTAGTTTTGACATCTTCGAGAAGAGAAGCAAAGGCTTCATCCTCAAATATATTGGGCACTTCCATTGTGTTTGGAAACCCAAAAATTGAGCACCTTCAAAATGGTAGAGGGCCAAACAAACTATGCAAGATGGTGGCCTACACGAATCCAACCGACGAGTAGTAGACGATGCCCTCCCTTAGCTCAACAACCATGAACTAACAACCATTAGAAGGAGCAATATCCATGCACGTCATTGGTTGCTATCAACTTCTCTTGAATGTAGAGGTGTAGCAGTGGCAGCCAGCGAAACCCTAGTTTTTGTTGTAGCACGACCTCGGTTTCCATTTCCTACCGTTTGACTATTTGAAAAAAAATTCACCTAAATCTTCAAAGCTTCTTTTGGGAGAGATCTACATCAACAAAAACAATTAACAACACCAACTTCAAGCCTAATTTCTAATGTTTTGGCTCTTTTGTATTGTCAAAATAGATCTATAGTTGTCACTAATATGTGAATTGTTATGTTCCAAATGCTTAAAATATCATAACAAAACATAAGTACACACCATGTACAAAATGTGAGTGTGGAGCACAACTCCAAGATAGATAAGTTATACAATAACTCCTTAAAGAATAGGAGAACCTCCTCCAAATACCCAATTACATTCATACATCACAATTCACCTCTCTACAATAATGAATACATGATCTCTATATATACATGTTGGACAGGTAGTTTGAATAACTAAGTTTTGAAGAGCGTGCGCAAAAGCAGAAAAGGGAGCAGTTTGTGGGGTCAAAACATAAGTGAGAGTAGGCGCAAAAGAAGGAAGGAAAGCAACAGTTCAACATAAAAGCAGGAAAGCAACAATTCAATGCTAAAGAAGGAAACACAACATGCAAGCGCAAAGGCAGGAAAAGCATGCACAAACCATTAGGGTTTTGGGATAAACTATTAGGGTTCCGAGCCCTATTTCGATGTATAAATATGTAATGGGTTGGGGAAGAATAGGTTGTTGAGAGTAAGAGATTAGATCGTGTATGAGTGAGAATTCTTACTAGGGGTTTTGGAGAGGTTTTGCAGAGAGAGAGAGACTTGCACCGCAGAGCGACTAGGCAGGTCTGGTTAGTATGATATGTTATATCTATTGTAAGCACAGTGCACAAGCCTGAGATGGTGATTTCATGAAGACTACTATAGAAGCCAATCGTTGTGGACGTAGCCCGAGGATTGGGTGAACCATGTTAAAATTTGTGTCTCGATGTGGTGTGTTGATATGGTTGTTCATGGATGTTTTGTTTATGCATGATTAGTATAGATTTGTTTACTATATGATTGATACACCGTAATAATGAATGTTACAGTGGGTTATGTATGTTGCAATCTATGTTATAAAGGTTCTGCATAATAGAGTTTTTTTAACTAATCAAAGGATACAAATAAAGATATTACACACATGGTGGATAAATAGTAATGGATATGATGATAGCCTCACATCCCTTCGTCCCTATAGAAACTTGATTCTTGCAACCCCAATAGAGACCTCGGGTGAGACTTCACTTGCATGCAGGTGATATCGAAAGGGTCAGTATCTGAAGGGTTTTATTGGTTGAGTAAACTGAACCTAGGGTCTTATAACTGCGCGCCAACAAATGGTTTAGTTGCCAGGACTTGAACCCGAGTCTCTCGGGTGGGAGCACACTACCTATTCACACCTACACATGAGGCCCTTTTCCTATTAGGCCGACCCTATTACATATATATTTACACATTACATGTACATTTAGCCCCATATATTCCCCCTCTTGGGGTCATATCATATACATTTAACCCTATATATTCCCCCTTTGGGTCATAACATAGTACCCTCCTTCAAAAAGCTTTGTCCTCAAAGTTTGCAATTAAAGGCTTCACATGTGATGAAACCAAGTAATATGATCTTCTTATGTTCCTACTTTCTTCTTCCCATTGATGATGATCCATCCATCCAAAATCAATTCTTTTCAGTTGTAATCATTGGTGGTTAGTTGTTGCATAATTTTCTTTCCTTTGATTCCATGTATTGTTGTTGAAGCTTCTCCAATTTGTAGTAGATATTGGTCTATGATAATATCTTGTTGAATCATGGTTTTGAGATGCCATATTCCATGAATATTGGTGAGTATTTCATCTTCTTCCTTGATAATGTTGATATTGATCTTCTCTGCAATGTCATAGGTTTGACCAAAATTTGATGTGTCAAGTGAAAGTTATGGTAACTTTCCCATGTTCTCCCTTTCGGTCATAACAGAATGACATTGTGCCTTCACTTCTCTAGAATGGGCTACAAAGCCATGACTTTATAAATTGTCTTAGCAATTAAAATCTTCATCTTCATTAACAAATTCAATCCATGATCATCAACTAAAACACCTCAATCCTCTCTTTCCAAATTTCGACATTATCCTTAACTCATACTTTCATTTTCCCACAACACATCCTCTATAAATAATACTCTATCAAAATCACTGCTTCAAAATTTTCTCCATCAAAAGTTATCTCATGGTGCTCCCCTTTGCCTCAACAAGTAAAAGCTTAAATCTCCTTCCTAAGGACCATCATGCTTTAGACTACCACATTGACCATACTCATCAAGGTAACTTAGGTTACTGAACCCACATGCTATTGTATTCCCTTCCTATTTAGACAACGACAAAAAAACCTTCTCAATGACCCCTTTTCCTTCTCAGTAACCCTTTTTTATAATAAAAAAGCCTTTTCTTTCTCAATACCTTTTTTATAATCTTTTTTTTTTTTAAATCATTTGCACAATCTTTTGCTAGTTAGTGAAATACCAAGGTATATGAGTAAAAATTAAACAATTAACAAAAACTAAGTGATGAAAAACATACAACTCAATTCAACAAATAATAATGTGAAAACACTTCTAACCATTCTATGTAAGTGAATGCAAATGAATAACCAAAATAAAAAGCCCTAACCTTATTAAGATAGCATGTGTCACCTCTCTCCAATATTTAAGCAAATCCAAACACATAACCCACATAAAATATCTCAAATGGTACATGATTAGAGACCAAGCAATACACATCCACACAATGAATAAATTACCCTTATTAGTCCCTGCCGGAAGGCCAAGGGCAGGGACTATAGCGATGAGTTCATCGCTGACTTTCAATTAGTTGAAGGTTGACTTCGAAATTTTTGTAAAAATGCTAATGTTTAACATAGGAAATTTATATACGTAATTTTTTTAATAAATTTTTTATGGATTTGTCACAATTTCATTGGCTGGGAAGTTTGAAGCGTTATTGCCGGCTTCGCTTCTTCCCAGGCAATTCTTGCTGCTTTGATAAATGATTTCCCTATAGTTTCATAATGTTTCTTGTGGCCCAGGATGGCGACCCATTTACCGAGACAAGATACGGCAGCGGATATTTGCTTTTGAAAATCCGACGGCGAAGATATAGCCTGCGAAACAGCACCGCCTCCTCCCGTATTTATTGTGCTCCGTCAGCT
>SNQJ01S0144105.1:7969-24064 GCA_010110895.2 Picea sitchensis
GTAGTGAGATCAGTTTTAGAGGGAGGCCATCTACTAGAGATTCATTCCTGTGGAGCGGTTTTCATATCTAAGCTCATAGTTGGCAGTTGGAGTAGATTCAGTGGTTCTGACAGTTTTCATGAGGGGCACACCATTCTGGGGGGCATCTGTTGATTTAGAGCTTGTATATCAGCTCAGTTGTAGTTGTTATTGTATCAGGTTCTTTCATATATTGTATTTACTGTAACCCTTCTTCTGCTTTCCTCATATATACACACATATTCCAAACTGGTTTTCCCCAGGGGGGTTTTATCCAGGGTCATGTTGACCAAAAATACTTGTGTCTACAAATGCATGATTTAGTTTCTTAGATCTATTCATATTCAACAGTAAATGATGTTTAGGTGTGTTATGTTTATTTTGAGATGCATGTACTAATTTCTGGTGACAAAAACGACATGCTAGAGCACCCAAAATTGAGAACATAACCGTAACAAATCAACAAAATACTTTTAGAATGTTGGTTGTCATAAAATAGCAGAAAATACTTTACCTGACAGAAGAAACTTAGAGCCTTTCTTTGGTCAAAGACAGACCAAGAATGATCCGAAATCGGATTCAGAAGCCTGTCAGGGCTTGAAAAATGCTCAAAAATAAAAGTGCTCGGAATCTGACGAAACCAACACCATTGCGTCCGTCTCGTCTTCCTGATTCCGGTGGTATATTTACTTTGTCAAATGGAGTTCGTATGGAGAAGATATTGCATTCTGACCGAAAAGTCAAACAGGCAAAAAAAGATGTTGACTGGGCAGTCCGTACAGTGACACGTGTCATGTCCATACAGTGACGTGGCATGACTGTACATGACATGTGGTAGATTCCATACAGGACACATGGTGGCTCCATAGCGTGATACGTGTCAAGCTGATTTGGCATTTTTGGCGCACAGTTGGACCAATCCTGAAGTGACACGTGTCACCACTGGAAGGGTGACACGTGGCACGGGTGACGTCAGTAGCTGACGTGGCAAGATGACTGGGAAGATGACATGGCGTATGGTAGAGCTGATGTGGCAGATGACGTGGACTAATCAGAATCCGACACGTGTCAAGGTTTGATTGGTTGTTATGGTGCCACGTGGCCCAATCACGGGTTGCCACGTGGCACCCCGAGTTTAGCCAATGAGGGCTATGTCAAAAGTTTTTGGGGCCCGGGGGATTCGAACCCCGGACCTCCCCACCGGCTGCGCCTTTGCAAAGTTTGTTTGACCAATAGACCACCACATACGACTTGATATGTGTGCGGGCTGGCGCATATTTACATTTATGTTACAATATATATTGCGGGGGGTTCGGGCCGGGGCTTAGCCCCGACCCCGGTTTTATTGTGTATACATATGACCACGATGTGATATGCGTGTGGGGATTTTAAAATTTGGCGCGGATTTTTGTGTGTACAAAAATGTTAAGCCCACAGTTTTAAAACCGTTACCATGTAACCCGGAGCTAGCGTGAAAGGGGTGGCCCGCGCTTAGCCCTTTGGGCTAGCGCGTGGCCACATGCAGCCCATGTGACCGGTCAAAAGGAGCGCGCGCCTAGGCTTGGGGGGATAAAGCCCAATTAAAACTATAATATGGTTATAAGTGGGTTTTATAACCACTTTTTGGTTAATTAACCCCTTTTTAATGTAATTAACTCATTTTTGGGAGTTATTGGGCTTTTTTAGAGCCTAATTTTTGGGAGGAAGTTGGGGATGAGCAACCAACTTTCCCAGCTATATAACCAAGGCCTGATTGAGGCATAGGGACAGATTTTGAGAGCAATTCAGAGCAGAGATGCTGAGGAGAAGCCAAGTCAAAGCCAGTTTGAGACAGGGAAGCCGTTGAGGAGGAGATGTTGTCGGACCGTTTCTGAGAGTTCCGGACATCCAATTCAGGTGCCGTTTTTTTGTGCATGGTTCCAGAGATCTGGGCGAACAAGACCAGATCAGTCTAGAAGCCATTCTGCATTGTAAATATGTACCATTGAGCTTTCTAACAGAAATAAAAAGCCTCCCCCATAGAGAAAAGGCCCGGAGACGTAGGCAAAGTTGTGTCGAACTCCGTTATCATCCTGTGCATTATGGTTTGTTGTTTTTCATTGCATTTCAGATCTGCAAATATGTTAATGGCTGTATAATTCCTTTTGTTTTCTCGTTCTTTCATTAAGTTTCCCAATGGTCAATTAATTCATGCAAGTTTAAAAAAAAAAAAAAACTCAACCATAAGTCATTCGAAAAATCCTGACGGATCAAAGAAGGCAAGCTGATAGGACCTAGAATTTTCACATGGTATCAGAGCTTCGGTGGCTAAACTTTTGGGTAGTTGGGATAACATTTTGAGTGGCTTTCATACACTTATTTCTGGAATATTTTGAGGACAGCCATTGACTCATTCAGTGGTTGTTGGAGGGAAGAATTTTTCAGAGGAGAGTTGGGAATTTTTGGACACTTGTCATCAGTCTCTTTTCACACCTACGCAGTAGGAGTGAGACTGATTTGACATGACATGTTTTCACACCTATTTTGTTATGAGTGAGGTCATATCACACTTGTCTCTTTTCACACCTATGTTGACAAGAGTGAGACAGTGTTTTCCTTCGCAGAGTGAGCATTAGTTAGGCAGTGCAGTTTGGAAAACATGTCAGCATCTCAGATGCGAGTTGAGCATAGGCTAGCAAGGGATAGAAATTGGTCACCTTGGAAGGTGAGGATGGTATTTGTCTTAGAGTACCTCGAGCTATGGGATATAGTTGAGGCAATTGTTCCCTCCATTCTTGTCACTGCTCCCGTCTTGGTGGCAGAGTCTAGGAAGAATAACAACAAGGCAAAGAGGACCATTTGTGACGTAGTTCGTGACCATATCATATCCCATTTGACGGGGAAGGCTTGTACATACGAGATGTGGGCATATCTATGCAAGTTGTATGAGAGCTCCAATGAGAACCAGAAGATGGTTCTTCATGACTGACTCAGGGGCATTCGCATGCTCGAGGATGAGTCAATAACTTCATTCCTTGGTCACTTCACTCAGATCAGAGACGATCTTGGAGCCGTCGGTGAGGTTGTTGACCCTAACTCTTTGGTGAGGCAAGCTATGAATAGCTTCACCAAACTATGGGGTCCATTTGTATGTGGCATAGTTGCTGACAATTGTGACATGTGACTGGGCCTCTTCCACGTCTGATCCCTCCTCTAGCTCGTCCTTCTCTTTTGTATCTTGTGTGATCACCTCTCAGCGAGTTATATTATGGTGCCTGATTATACTACACAGTATTATACTGTGGTTGTGTTGGGTTGTACTGCGCATGTACGTTATTGTATGGTTGTTGTGCGGTATTATACTACTAGTACGCAGTGTTGTATGGGGTTGGGGCTTGATTAAATTGTGGTATTGCTTGCCCAGTCATCATTTTTTCCTATACCCTATATGCATCTGATGTTCTTTCCCACATCAGCTCCATAGTTCAACAATCTTTATCATTGTGGCCCACTGACTTGCAAAAGGTGAAATGTGAATTCTTTGGAATTATCTGGTAGTTATGCATCATCGTGCAATGATAAGGGTCGTGACCTGGTTTCTCGCATATTTTGCACCATAATCCTCCCTATGGTAGAAGGTTTGGCATACCTCTTGCCATATACTATGCGAATTTTGGACAGTCATTCTTGTGGTGTCCTTTCGTTCTGCATGTGGTGCACCAAACGACTTCTCATTTTTCCTTGTTCTTATTTTGGTTCAACTGAAATGTTATATTCTTCAAATCCTCCTTCAATTCCTCAATAGCCAGGTTCATCTGCTGGTACTAGTTCTCTTCTAGTTGAAAGGTTGCATGAAGGGCCGCTGCCTGCGTCTGAAACTTTTGCTATCGTAAGGGATATTTTAGATGTGGGAGTAGTGAGTTGACAAACAGGTGCTGGCGTTGCATCTCAATCATAAGGTATTTTAGTTTTCCCTTTAGCCACTTGAATCTCTGATCAATCTCCCATACATATTCTCCTGGTTTTTGTCTCATCTCGATCATCTCGTTCATGTACTGATCCTCTGAGCTCAGCTTCTGGAACTCATTAATCAGTAGCTTCTTAATGTCTATCAGTGTCCTCATCGTCCCAGGGGCACTGTTTGTGTCTAGACTCATCTACGAGTCTAATGTGCGATCTCTTAGTGTGATCGCTAACTACGTGAGTTTGGTATCTTCATTAGTGATTTGTTTTGCCTCCTAGATCTTTTCACAAATGAAGAAACGCTTCTCAGGATCTTCTACTACTTCTCCTCAAAATTCTGGTAATCTGATAATGGGATCGTGTCCTGCCATTCAAAATACTGAATTTCTCCCTCTTTCGCACGGTAAATACACTTGACTAATACTGCCTGAAATGGGTCCTCCAGTTGTTGCTCCTATAGTAGATGTACTTATTGCGATCGGACTTCCTCCGAAATTTGGTTGTCTAAACGGTGGTGTTCTCTTTGGTGTATTAGTCATGCATGGGTTTATGGGTTCCACACTGACATTAATATGGATAGGATGGCTACCTTCTCCTCCCATTCTTGGGCCTCCTATTTTCCACTCATAGGTTGCACGTAGGATTTCCTCAATCTTCTCCACAGCCCAGAGATCCTCTACCTCTTCCTCATCACTCGCCAAGCCCTCCCTCGCGGCTACGACTCTCTTCTTGGTATTCACCTTATATTGGTAGGGTACTCTGCTACGCGTCGTTCCTGATGAAGCCAAGATCCACTTGATCTGGTTGTCATCCATCAAGATCGGGTCCAAGAGTTCCTCCTTCTTGCCTTTATCCTGGACTTCTTCCATTTATCCTCTCTCTGTCAGTGCTTCCCCCCTTCCCCCATGCATGCAGGGAAGTCAAGTTGTTTGATTCCATTGTCATTACACCTTTTTTATATAGCAATATTTTAATAGAAGTGTATAGTGTTCAAAGGTACCTTCCTCAAGGTCTGCATAGAAATTCTTGCTCTATTGCACTATATGACTTCATCGTGTCGACTGCAAACTCTGTGATGAAGCCTCCCACAATACTGTTAAGCCAAAAGTTGACTGTGCGGGTGAATTTGTTGTTCACCTACTGTAACTGCTCAACCTGTACTAGGGTCCAATTTAGTTGTTGGATCCAGTTCGTCATGTGGTTATCTTCCAACCTTAGTATCCACTCCTGCAGTAGGTGGGGAAAATCATAGAAAAAGACTTCGTGTAAATCCATAAACACGTATTTATCCAGATATTTGTGAGGTGTGATGCTAGGGTTTATATTGTCTTTCTGGGCAAACTCTAGCTCTTTGGTTCTCAACCAGCCTTCAATTTCTGCTTTCGTGGGGTTCCATGGTCTCAACATTCCCTTCTAATGGCTCATTGTTGTTTTGTTTCTCTCATTCGTTTCTCGTTCACTCTATCTCGCCTACTCAGTCCTCTCTTGTTCCTCTGAACATGGCAACAGAACCATTTGTTTACTATCCTTTATTCTGTGGTCAGTATTCTTGACCTGTCTATATGAGTTATTGACCCAGGATTCATGTCATTCAGGTTTCCAACAAATTCTCTAAAACTATCAGCCCTTCTGGTAAACTAGAAGGCAACACAGCACACAGAATGCACTGCACAGTCTCACCCGAGATAGCTTTAAATGGGTGGTTGTAAGACTTAGGTGTTTATAGCCTAGGATTGAGTATGAGATAGGGGTTTTTTAACCAGATCCATGCACTATGAGCTATGAGTATAATCTACTTGTTCCTCATGGATACATATTTCCATTACATAGGTTACTTCCCAAGAAGTATATTCACATTCCCTAACAATATATTAACTCATTTATTAAGCATAACTACAAACTACTGAAAGAAAGTAGAAGATGCATGCATTCATCACATTACATAGTTATTACCATGGTTCACCCCCTCCTGGGCTACGCCCACAAATATTTGGCTCGTCTCTTTCATTATGGGAGTTCTACATTTCTGGCACTGCGCACTTACAATTCCCCTCTTATGGGTAGGATCTATATGAGGCGACCTAGATCGCACTAGGCTCTATAGCCTACGAAATGATCCTCAGATCTACCTTCTCTCCTCTATTCTAGCTCAACAACTTACAAAATGGTACATAACAGTATTGCATAACGCATCCGCTCATGCATAACTATAGTAAAATATGGGATAACAATACTAACACCCCGAGCTAATACACAACTTCTCAATAAAAAATAGTTGAACCCCTACATGATACCTATGTATCTATATTTATACATTTTATCTCTTCAACCGTTTACAAAGAATTACCAAAACCATACCCCACCGATGTTAGGTCTTCCTCCCATGAACGTGCGTTGTTCTTCCTCCAGATGTCTCTTTCCTTGTGCACTCTTTCTTGCATGCGTGTGTGTTTTTCTTTCTCTAGTTGTTACTTATGTTTCTGCATGCTTTCTTTCCCACAATCATCCTTCTTTCCACTTCAGCCTGGTTCCAACATATAGCCTAACTTAACCTACACAAACCTAGCCTAACCTAACCTAACCTACACAAAACTAGTCTATCCTAACCTAACCTACACAAACCCAACCTTTCCAAACTTACAAAAACCTATCTAGCCAAGCCTGCCCTAACCTAGCTTATCCTAACCTAGCCTAGCCTAACCTATCCTATGCTAAGTTAACCTATTGTAACCTAGCCTACTATAGATTGACCTAGAGTAACCAAGCATGAAATATCTTAAACTAGTCTAGCCTAGCCTAGTCTACCCTACCCTAACCTACCCTCACTTAGTGTACACAATCCTAGCCTAGGCTAGCAAATCTTACCCTATATTATCCTAAGTAATATTAGCCTAGCCTAAAATGTAGGCTACCCTAACCTACCTAAAGTAGCATATATTACCCTATTTTACCCTACCTTTTATTTGATCTACCCTTCAGGTGAATACCTTATCCCAACATATTATAACTTAGACTACCCTACCTTACACTAATCCATTCCATCATTTCTAACCCTACCCTCTATCAAGCCTAATATACCACACCTTAACCCAACCTACCCTCCAATATACCTAGATTAATATACCTTAATTTAACCTATCCTATCCTAACCTAACCCATCCCAACTTACCCTAACATACTCTAGCATATCCTAACCTACTCAAACCTACCTTACACTACATTACCCTAATCTAACTTAGCCTAGCTTATGCTAACCTAGCTTAACATCCTTAATCTAGCCTAGCCTAGCATATCCTAACCTAGACTACCATAACATAGGCTACCCTATCCTAACCTAACCTAACCTAGCCTAATATAGCCTACCTTAGCCTACCCTAGCTTATCATAAACCAACCTAGACTACCTTTAGCTAACCTATTCTAACATAACCTAACCAAGACTATTCTACCAAAATTGAACCTAACCAAGCCTATCCTAGCCTAGCTTACCCTACCTTGGTCTACCATACCCTAGCATACCCTTTCTTAGCATATCCTAACTTAACCTACACAAACCTAGCCTAACCTAACCTAACCTACAAAAAACCAACCTAACCTAACCTAACCTACATAAACCCAGCCTAGCCAAACCTACATAAACCTAGCCTAGCCAATTATACCCTAACCTATCTTAGCCTAGCCTAACTTAGCATGTGCTAAGCCAACCAAGTATAACCTAGCCTATTATAGATTTACCTAGAGTAACCAATCCTGAACTAGCTTAAACTAGCCTAGCCTAGTCTACCCTAGGCTAGCCTACCCTCACTTAGTGTACACAAGCCTAGCCTAGGCTAACAAAGCTTACCCTATCCTACCCTAAACTAGATTAGACTAGCTTAAATGTAGGCTACCCTACCATAGCTAACACTAATGTATTATAATTTATCATAGCCTAAATAGTGTACTATAACCTAGCCCACCCTTTCATTGCTTGAAATAGTGTACCCTAGACTAAACTATCCTAGCCTAACCTATCCCAACCCTACTTAACCATAAAATAACTTACACTACCCTACCTTAATGTATCTTATCCTACCATAACTTAACCTAACCAACCCTACCCTAGCTCCTCACTTAAATTGGCCTACCCTATCCTAAATTATCCTACCCTAAACTAACCTATCCTACCATAACCTACCCTACCTTAGTCTAAATTATCCTAGAATACCATAACATATCCTAACATGACCTATTATACCCTACCCTAACCTAGCATAAGCTACCTTACTCTATGCTAACCTACCCTACCCTACTCTATGTTAACCTAACGTACACTAATATAACCTACCCTACTTTACCTTAGATTAAACTAGTCTAACCTAACCTATCCTAGCCCTAGGAAACCCTAAACTAACCTAGCATAACATAGCCTAACCTACCCTAATCTATCCTAACCCACCCTACTTGATCCTACCCTAACCTAACTTGGACAAACCTATCATGACTTAGCCTGACCAGCCTAAACTTATCTAACCTACCCTAGTCTATCTTAGCTTAGCTTAGCCTAACTTGGCTTAGGATACCCTATCCTAACTTAGTCTATATTAAGCTAACATAGTGTAACCAAGCCTATCATAGATTTACTTAGACTAATCAAGCTTAAACTACCCTAACCAAGCCTAGCCCAACCTAACCAACCCTAAACTAGCCTACCCAATCCTAGCCAAACCTAACATATCCAAGTGTACCATGGCCTAGCCTACCCTTGTCTGGCGTACACAAGCCTAACCAAGGCTAGTTGAGCCTACCCTAAATTAGCCTAACCTAAATCATCTTAGTCTAACCTAGCATAGCCTAATACAACTAGGCATCTAGGCTAGACTATCATAATCCAAGCTATCCTAACATATACTAAGCAATCCTAGTGTAGCCTAGCCTAGCCTAAACCAACCTAACCTAACCTACCAAAACCTATCCTAGCTTATCCAAGTTTACGCTAACCTAGCCTAGCCTAGCCTATGCAAAGATAAACTATTGTAACCTAGCCTACTACAGATTGACCTAGAGTAACTAAGACTAAACTAGCCTATCCTACCCTAGCCTACCCTATCCTACCCTCACTTAGTGTACACAAGCTTGGTTAAGGCTAGTAAATCCTACCCTATATTACCCTAACCTACCCTAACCTAGCTTAGACTATCCTAACCTAATGTACCCTATCCCAACCTAATGTAGTGTACTTTAGCTTAGCCTACCATAGTGTACCATAACCTAACCTACCCTAACCTACCCTTTCCTAGCCTGAGGTAGCCTATCCTAGATTAAACTAGCCTAGTATAACCCATCCCGACTTAACCATAACCTGCCCTAGCCTGGTGTAAAATATTTTATCCTACCATAACCTACCCTACCCTTTTGTAAAATATCCTAGCCTAGCCTAGCCTATTCTACCCGCCCCTAACTTGTATTAAGCTACATTACCCTATGCTAAACTACCCTAACCTACCCTATGTTATCCTAGCATACACTAATCTAACCTACCATACTCTACCTTAGACTAAACAAGTCTAACCTAACCTAGCCTAGCCCTACCAAACCCTAAACTAAACTAGCCAAACTTATCCTACCCTACYCTAATCTAGCCTAACCCACCTTGTTTGAGTCTACCCTAACCTAGCTTGGTCTAACCTAGCCTAGCTTAGCCTAACCTAGCCTACCTTAGCCTAGCTTAGATTAGCCTATCCTAACTTGGCCTAGGCTACCCTATCCTAACCTAKTCTATATTAAGCTAGCCCAATGTAATATAGCCTATTGTAGATTGACWTAGACTAACCAATCTTATCCCAACCTAACCTAACCTAATGTACCATACCCTAGCCTACCCTTATCCAACATAAAACATCTTAACCAAGGCTAGTTGTTCCTACCCTAACTTACCCTACCCTAACCTACCCTACCCTATCTTTGACATCAATGAATTACTTTAATATGGAACTTGAAGTTCCAATGTCAATCATAGAGTATCTAAATCACCACCTTGAAAAATCCTCCCACAAAACATCTTTATTTAATAGATAAAGCTTTAGAATTTCATTGTTCCCATTGTTCCATAAAATGCCCTATTGGGATAGGCCTATTTCACTGGTTATTCAAAATTTCACCCTTGAAACTCAACATTTCAAGACCTATAATTGTTTTTACCAATGGAGATTTTAATGTCTCAGAACCATTTGAAGGCTTGAAACATATTTTTCTGGTGAATGAATTCAGGCCCTAATCTTTATCATTTTAGTTACTCTAATATGTTCTCAAGTTTTGTCATTGTCAATTGAATTTTATATGACAACACCTATCCTTTTTCATTTTATCTATGATTCACCACGTGTAATTTAGCCTTCTTAATTTGTAGGAAACTCTTGTTATCTCCCATTTTGAGCTTAAGATGTCTTAAAAATTTGAAATAGTTGTCTAGAAATGTATGGAGTGGGTTGGAGCAATAGACCAAAATAATTTGTTCATCAAAACATTATCTCAAAGAAGCTTTTGAAAGAGTGGAATGGCCCTTTATTTTATACATTCTAGAAGCATTAAACTTCAATTCTAATTTCATAGTAGTGGTCAACATATTATTTGAAGATCTTTGTGCATCTATAACAATTAATTGGAAATTTCCAGATCACAGTTAAGATATATGGGAACTAGTTTATATCTAACCTTTCTTTTAATGGGAGTGATTTTCACATTGAAGGATTGAATTGTACTATCTTCTTTACTTGGTTTTATTCCGCCTCAAGGATGATGAAACATTTTCATCCATTCTTATTGAAGAATCTTTTGATGTTTCTAGAGTCATTGGAATATTATTTTTGTTGTTCTCCACTTGTCTCTTTTATGAAGTCTAAAATTATTTAGCCTCATGACATTTTCATTTGGTTTGATTCATCTTCCAATCATCGTACCTAATTTATTGTGCCTTCTACAACTTATTTTGGGTAATACTAATTTTTTTGCAATCATCCATAGACATTTTCCCTTCAACAAATTTAAACTTCTTCTCTTGCTTCCTTTATCTCCTTGTCTATTTTTTTGTCTTTAAATTCAACTTATGTTACCTATTTAAAATATGAGGATTTGAAAAAGGAATCCACTAAAATATTTACTTATATTTCTATACAAATATTTATTTCCCTTCCTACATCAAATTTTTTATCTCTAATATTGAAAAATTACTTTAGAGGACCATATTCCTAACATTTTTCAAATGAATACAATAGTTTTTAATCAAACTTCCATATCTATAGATGCCAAAAAAAAAAATCATTTGAATTTGAGTTCAATATCCTTTACCAAGATTCATTTTAGATAAATTTATACACATCCTAGAAAAGGTCACCGTGCCCTTTCTTGGGAAAGGTTCATCACACACAATCTTATCAATAGCATTTGTTATATGTTAAAGAATTTATCTGAATTATATGAAAAGGGGAATATTTAGAAGATGCCTCCAAATCAAAATATAGGTAAGCATAATTTTAAGATAAAAATTAGGTTGAAAATGTAAAGAAAAAATTATTACATGCTCCCAAAATTATGGTCTCATCTCCACTACTTTCCTCTATAAAATTACCTTTAAAAAAATCATTGAAAACATTGATCAGCTAAATGTGTGACTAGATTTAGTTTAAGTGGCATGTCTCTCTTTTAAATATTTCCAAAAAATCCCGAATAAAACACAACCTTGTTTCATGTCATATAGTGCATTATGAAAGAATAATTTAATAGGTCCCTTTTGGCAATATCATTACTTAAATTTGGATGAAAACAAATATTTGAGCCACTAGTCATGTTTCTTAAATTCCAAAGTATGGACCATTTATTCTTCTCATTCACTACAATAATTTTAGGACTTTGATGAGATATTTACCAACATAAAAAGTATGGCCATTACCTCCCAATAAAAGTTGAAAAACTTAACATTGGAAAAAATATTGAAGAGATCAACAACTCACGAAATCAACAAAATATGGTAGATATTTCATAAGTGTAAGGGTTTAGGGAATTTTACCTTTAATTTAAAGAAAATGAATGCATCTTTATTCACTTTTGGAATCAACTATTCTCCTTGTGCATTAATAATGTTAATAACATAGAATCCCTATGATATTGATGATGTGGTGTGATTGTTCTAGTGTGGGCTCTAGGAATTTCTCAACCATGTAGGCAAATAGAGATAGATCTTTATAAACCCACCTTCATGCTTTTCTTGAGTTGAAGCATGAAGTAATCCATATTTAAATCATCCTTTGTGCAATGTTGAAGATTACAATGACTATTCATATCCAACAAATCTCAAAGACAAAGGAAAAACAAAGGGATCCAAAGTGATCTAACATTGGTCCATACTAATTTTACAATAGTAGTTCTAGCTTCAATGGATGGCATGTAAACCTACACCAATTCACATAGGCTAGAATCAACTTTCTTAGTAAGAGGAAACTTTAACAAGATGACATAGTGTATCCAAGTCATCCTGATATCATAAAAAAGAAATGTATGGTGTCATGATTTATCAAATATTTATTGGACAACATGAGCATAGACATAAGATTTTTAAATATGTAACTACAAAAACAACTCATGAATAAATTGTTCAGATATCACCTGTTACAATCATGATCTTTGCAACCAAGAAAGAATACTCTTATGACAAAGAATAGCACTATATATAATTTTGTAAATTCTTAAATCCTAATTTCATTATTAACAAACAAATCCCAAAAATTCTATTGGAAATCATTATAAATCAAGAATATATATATATGAGAAAATGTAAATTAAAAAAAAAAGGTGATGTATAGTAGATGAATCAAAAATTATAAACAATCTTAACCTTTCTGACTTAAAACATTTTATAGGTATCACCCTGACATAATAATCAACTATGACAATAATAGCTCACTATCAAATGTAAACCAAATCCCAAGATGTAATGTGATGTGATTTTGTCAAGTAATAATAACCTAAATATTTGGATCATCACAACAAGAAGAAATAGATGCAAATCGGTAAATATATACATCAAAATTGAACCTATATTAATCCCAATGCTAAACATTCACCTGGAAGCCCTACTTCATCAAACTTTGCATACACGTAGAAATTCAAGGCAAAGTTGTGGAATGAAAAGATCTTGAATAAGATCCTTATTCAAAGAACACAGAAAATGAAATTAAAATATTATGATTAACTTTGAAATCAAAATTGGAAAAACACAAGAGCATCTAACGGACGGTGCCTCAAAATTGTGGATAAAGTAGACCGTTGAGAATTTGTCTCATATGTTAACAGTCAAATRAATYGAGAGGAATTTTGACTCATTTGTAACAGTCAATTGARTCGAGAGGATGGTTCCTGAGAGGGGCRGRAAGTRGGAAACTATCTATCCGTTGAAGGGAAAAAGCAGTTGCCTAGCAAAGTTGTGGAATGAAAAKCTCTTGCATAAGATCCTTATTCAAAGAACACAGAAAATGAAATTGAAATATTATGGTTAAATTTGAAATTGAAAAARCACAAAAGCATCTAACGGACAGTGCCTCAAAATTGCGGATAAAGTAGACCGTTGAGAATTTGTYTCATATGTTAAGTCAATTGAATCGAGAGGATGGTTCCTGACAGGGAAGGAAAGTGGGAAACTATCTATCCGTTRAAGGGAGGTTGGAGAAGATATATATATATATATATATATTTCAAATCTTGTCATATTTCGACACTTTCCTCCTTCTCTATCTATGMTCTGTATGGTATGTCTGCGTGGTTGTGTTTGAGTTTGTCGAGTTTGAATGTGTGGTTGGGTGTTTGAGTCTGTGTGGGATTTGAGTCTGAGTCAKAGTCAGTCATGTCTATGTGTGATRTAGAAGGATGTTGGGCTTGATTGAAGGYGGCTGAATCATCTGCTGGAGCAAAGACTTCAAGGAAAGGGCGACCGAGCTTCTCAACGATCACTACTCTATACCGGGTACATTTTATTATTATTTCCTCTGTCCTCTGTTGTTTTCTCTCAGAATCCCTTGTTATGTTTTGTAAATTCAGTTGGAAATATTATCTCAAATCCCATTTAGAGCCTTTCTTTCATTCTGTGAATTGATTGAAAATATTTCGCGTTCGGCTCTGTTCTATTTGGATGCGAACCGTGACTGGTTGGAAGATGAGCCTTCGATATGATTCAAGCCCTTCCAAACCCTTCTCCTTGAACGAATTTGAACCCTTCGAAACCCTCATTCTTGAACGCCACTCCAGGTATGTATGGGCTTTGGCTTATTTGGCCGCCTCTCTCAACATTTCTTTGGCCATGGCCCCGGGTATCCGCCATGTTTAATCTTCCACTAACAGTGGTTTAATCTGACTGTTTAATAGTTTAACATGCTTGTGTTATCTTTCTCATTAGTTTAATCCCTCGGCCTTTACTTACTCCATTTGTTTAACCTCCATTAGTTTAACCCACCAGCCTTTTCTTACTCCGTTTGTTTACTAGTTAACTTCTCTATATTATATCTTTCTCTTTAGCTAACTATATTATATTATATCTAGATTACTCAATAGTTTAGAAGTGTAATGGGTCTATATTTGCTTAATCCATCTCTTGGTAGTTTAAACAGCCAGATAAACGGGTCTATCTTTGCTTAATCCATCTCTTGTAGTTTAAACACCCTGTTTTTTATCAGTCAACTTTACCGGTATTATTTGATTAGTTCACAAGCAGCCTCCGCCGGTGAATTTATTTCCTCGTTAGTTTAATTCTCCTCGGCTGGGGAATTTATTTCTTCGTTAGTTTACCGGGGAATTTGATTAGTTTAATTATCCTCCACCGGGGAATTTATTTCCTGGTTAGTTTAATTCTCCTTCTCCTTCATAGATTTTCCTGGTTAGTTTAATTCTCCTTCATAGATTTTATTAGATAAATCGTTGTTTCAGTGAAATTTAGTTCCGTATGAAAATATGTTTTATTAAAGTATGTTTGCTTATCTTTCATTAAATTAATCCTAACCCTAATTTAACCTAATTCCTCATTAAAGTCTGCTAACTTATCTCCCATCAGATTAATCCTAACCCTAGTTTAACCCGCCCCCGCCATGCAAATCAATGTCTCCTTTGTTTGACTGGTTTACTTATTTTATATGTTTGCTTATTAAATTTGAATTTGGAATTTCTAAAATCAAAATACCAGGAATGACAGATTTCTTAGCTTTATATTATTAAAGATTTGGGGATTTTATTTTTTGTTCTATTTAAATTAGAAAAATCCAAGGGATTTAGGAAAAAAAATTAACATTCTTATGAGATCTTTATTGAATAATACGATGCCCATTGCATGTCAATTATCGACGGTTTATCTTCCATTACTTTAACCCATCTCCACCATGCATTTTACGGTCTCACTTCGGCCGTGTATTAAATTTAGTATTGTTTTTTCTCAATTAAATTTAGTATTGTTTTTTCTCAATCAAGCTCGGCAAATGAATGTTTCTTACCCTTTCGAATTATATTAAAAATAAAACGTGTTTAATGTCCTGTATGAATAAGTTGATTTATTTGTACGTCTAAATATGTAGACTTGTTTGTCTTTAAGTTTTACTATTAATAATTCTATTGTAACAATGTTTTCTTTTATTTGTATATATTATTTTTTATTTTGAGATTTTTATTTTATTTTTTTAATATTTATTTATTTTTATAGTTTTTAATTTAGTTAGTTAAATGAATATAAAAAATCTTATATATCTTTATGTATATTGAAAATATATCTTTTATGCAATGTATTAAATGTTTTAACTTGAATATTTATAACTAAAATTATTTTTTTCATAAAATTATATTTCTAAATTTATTAATCAATTTATTATTTATATTAATTATTTTTTATGTATATTTTTTAATTTCTAAATTTATTAATCAATTCATTATTTATATTAATTATTTTTTATGTATATTTTTTAATTTTTTTTTAATGTGAGATATATATTTATAATATGTTTTTTCTTATATTTCTAAATTTATTAATCAATTCATTATTTATATTAATTATTTTTTATGTATATTTTTTAATTTTTTTAATGTGGGATGTATATTTATAATAGGTTTTTGTCATTTTTAAGTTAAC
>SNQJ01S0144106.1:4421-24332 GCA_010110895.2 Picea sitchensis
ACAAAATGGAACCTCGTTCCCAATATACAAAATGGAAGCAAGTGCCCTAACATGGAGAACAACCATATGGTAGCATATATACAAAATGACAATTGGTCAATCATTTACCAATGCATCCTTGCCACCCTCAAGAGCATATTGAAAATCTATTTTTCTTCTCTTTCTTAAGAAAACACCTTGAGTGGTTCTGGGCCTAGGTGTACTTCATCGCTTTGGAGATTGCACAAAGAAAAAACATTGTTATAAGTTTTTTTCCTCAATCAATTAAAATACATACAAAATGATACTTTGTAATTCAACCTAAGAGAAGTCACCGCATATGCTACTGAAAATTGTGAGGGTGTTACCCTCCTTCAAGAACCCAATCTCTCAATGATGCCACCCTGCCTTAGTTACAAGGATAAAATCAAGAAAAGTAAACAAATATGCATAAAATAAAATTCATGATACACAAAAAATTATCATCAATACATTATTACACCACGAATATCTCGGGCCTCAATGGAGATTCACTGGCAGGTGGAGTGCTCAGATATACAAACTACTCTAAGGTAAGCTCGATCAATGGGGCCAATGGAAATGGTGGTGGGGGTGATTGGCATATGGGTGCATCCATTGTGGCTGGATGTGATGGAAGAGGTTCTGTAGATGGGTGGACTATAGGTGAATCCATTAATGATTTATGGAATACAACAGATGTTGGGGGTGGGTAGGGATGGAACCCCAAAATCTATACAAGTGATGACAACTCCCTTGGCCTAGTGTAAGCTAACCCATAAGAAGACCCTAGGTGCCTAGGGAATGCAAGAGTACTATAACTAGTGAATAGGTCTACAACCTACATACATATTAATAATATTGAACTATTAGTACCAAATAGCAAAATTTATAAACATAAAGACAACAAACTTGAGATTTAAATGATATTTAACTCTACACATGATACATGTGATGCAGGTGGTTTTTCCACCCCAGATGGAAATTCCCTGACATTGCTTGGTCCCACATCCTATAGAAACACAAGAACACTAAAAATTTGAGGATGCCATAAAATAAAGAAATGAATATGGTGAATTTATCAAATGTGACACATACCTATGTATGGGTTACACCCAATGATATGGATTCCTCTATCGTTGCATCAGTGGTGGAGCTATGGATTGATGCATCCATGGGCATAAAGGGTCTCCTAAATGAACATAATAACTGAAAAACAACATATAATAAAATCTCGATATAAATACACTAAATAAAAAATAAATATATAACGATGAATAACATAGTAATGGTTAAGATACTAAACTCCTCCATGAATCTATGTTGTCCACTAGCCTCCATAGGCCCATAATAGGTTTTCCCGCAGCTCGAGCATCTGTGAGGTTCACATGGATGATTGTTATTCCCATGTTGCATCTCCTTAATAAAATATACTATGCAAGGTGAAGCTCTGACCTCTCTATCGATGCCATCGGTAGGCACCTCCTTTTGAGAGAGTCCAACAAAGTTTCAATGTTGCACTAGGCTCTGGGTCAATGATGAAATAGTTCGTTGTACCTATTGAAAACTCTTTGCAACAGGAGGATGTTGGGAAAGGGGTCAATCCTTTACTTGGGGGGACAAGGATATAACATGGGATCATTCTTGACATGCTCTCGGTCTTGTGCGGACCCATGAACCACCCATGTAACTCACTCATGTCAAAGTAGTTGACATGCAAACCAAAAAACATTTCAGCCCATAATTTTCTCAAAAAATATAAGGGAACCTCCCTATTATTGCAGTGAGGTTTATCAAATACCATATACCACCTATCCATCCAGTTTGGACTAATCTGAGGATGGATACACCATTCAATACAAATGATTTTTTTGTTCATAGGTACTTCTTTTGAATTTCGAGGATCCCTAAAAATAGACAATGGTTGTAGTTTTGAAATACCCAAGTCTATGACTTGGTTTGTATCCAATCCAGTGTTGTAGTACTCAAATATTATTTCCCTATAGTTAGAAACAGAAATCAATTCCCCTTGGGAACTTTCGATGTACCCCTCATCAATTTCAGTTTTTTTATTGGGTTGTTGTGGTGGGTTGGATTTTTTCTCTCCTTGGTCTGCTGGTGGGTAGTTTACATTATCTCTGGGTTCCATTTTAAAATATATGCTAAAATTTAATAAGATAATTTAATAAGTGTACTTATGACTAAGGTATTACAAACAACAATGTCATTTTATCCCAACNTTTTTCTCTCCTTGGTCTGCTGGTGGGTAGTTTACATTATCTCTGGGTTCCATTTTAAAATATATGCTAAAATTTAATAAGATAATTTAATAAGTGTACTTATGACTAAGGTATTACAAACAACAATGTCATTTTATCCCAACAAAATTATTAACATAATTTTTTGTAAAGCAAAGAAAAACTATCCGTTATCTTTACAATGAACTTGGAAAAAACCTATACAAGATTTGTGAATTGTTGAGAGATTTGAATTCAAGTATTAATTATATGTAGTGAACTGATCCAAGTGCATATCGATGGCCACCCACCTATTCCAACTGGCTCAAAATATTTTGTTGGCAACTTACTAATTTTAGCATTTTTTCGGTTCCTAAACTTATGGGGCCATTATCCTAAATGATGATTTTTCACAATCGGGCACCTCAATACTATCCAAAGGATTTGATTGAGCCCCCAAAATGAAGCTCCTTTCTAATAGATTTCCAATGGGCTATCATGTGCCCCAAATGGAGATTGTATGCCAAAGTTATGCCCCCAAGAAGTTGATACACCAAACTACCCAAAACGGGGTCCACAAAACTATTGGCTTTTCATCTTCCAGGGTTAGGGTTTTAGTATTTATCTATGTTAAAAAGGCATTCGGAGCCTCATGGTAATAATCATCTTCTTGTGAATGTGAGTAGCCATCACATCTCTTCTCAGAGATAAGACGCCACCATTCTAGCGAGTCTTTCACTCAGTATTTCTACAGTTTTGTACATTTCGATCATTAATAGAAATTGTGTATTATTGTATATTTTTGCCTCTTTTTATATATCTGATATATCTCTATTATATTAATGGCACTCTTGCAATATCTCTGTATATTTCTATGTTATATATCCTCCTTCATTTCATTCTTAAAAATAATATGGATCATGAACCTTGCTAATAAGTTTTCAGTGCCATTGAGATTTAGATACATAACCTATGACTAGTTATTTTGTATTTTTGCAAATCCAAGAAAGGAAATGACAAAAAAAAAACCATACATTTCTTATGATGGACACGATAAAAAGATCATGGGTTTTCTCCTTATTTACTTGTCCTCTTTTCTTGCTCAATGTAGGAAATTCATGAGGCACAGTGTGAAAATGAGCACAAAAAATGCACGTGGTCCTTTAAAAATGGGCACAACAGGAATGTGTGCATGCATTATTAGGAGTATGTGCATGTTCCTGTGTGTTGAACCTACTTCAAAATATTTCTTCAGGTTCAGGCCTTGCCAAACCTATAGGATTAGGAATGTGTGTGTGTTTATTAGAATGTGCACACATTCTTGCGAGTGCGCGTTCCTGCTAACCCCCTTGCCACTTTTTCGTCCACCAACTTCATGCATTCACCCATTGGTTAGTGCAGAAAAAACCTAAAAAAAATGTGTTTAGCTTTGATGGAAAAATATTTGATTCCTTCCTTAACCAGTGGTGGAGAAGTACCTAAAGTCCACGTTGGGAAGTGGCAGAAAATTTCCCAGTTCTTGCATTGAGTAGTGGAAGAAAAATGGGAAAATCTATGTTGAGAAGCGACAGAAAAGTCCCTCTTTTCTGTGTTTGGAAGTGGCATAAAAATTCCCTTTTTCTGCATTGAGCAGTGGCATATAAATGGAAAAATTGTGGGTTGACCAATTTAGAAATAGGGGAAAAAAGTTTGATCAATTTTTTTTTGTTGGGAATAGTTGTGGATGTGGCTCCAATGATTTATTGAGTGGATATCCGACACCTATAATTTGCAAACACGAATAAAAATCTACAGGAAGGTAAAAATACACAAAAAAACTAGATAAATCCCTACACAAATTAGACGAAAAGATGTTTACCACACAACCACAACCAAGTATAATGAGTAAAACTCATATCCCAAGTGGAGTTTGCATTCTATTGTAGCAAATATGCAATGAAGGTGAGTAGATCTGCAACAAGGGTGAGAAAATATTCATCTCTAGTGGTTGTTCTAAATAAAATACAAAGCAGGTAAAAGAAAAATAATTACTTTAAGTAATGGATACATATTCCTTCAGATCTAAATCTACCACAATATAAATAAAACAAAATACATACTAGCTGTAAAATGTACTAGAAATAGCCAAAGAATGTGATCAATCTCTATACCCAATGGAAAGAATAATATAAACAACACCTGTGAATAAACCTATGAAGACAAATGTCTCCCAAGGGCCTCTTTGTGGCAAGGTTCTTCTTTCTTTCCTGGATGTATGGTAGCATTGGCTAGATTCTCCTCTTTGATGAAAATAACAATGGTGACATAAAGCTAAAAGATGAGTAGAAATTTCAACAACATCCTAGTACTCTCATGGAAAATCATATGGAAACTGGTATGACTCTCTTTTCTTTCTAGGGAAAGTAGTGGTTATCCTTGATATGGTCAAAATAATAAAATACTATATTTGACCAAATCAATTTTAACCACTAATTTGAATTTTCCCTTTAATTTGAATAAAATAAAGAGGGGGAAATGCACAAAAGTGGATTATGGGTTAATTAAGTGAAATAAATTAGGAAAAAAAGGTTTTCCTAAATTATGCAAGGGAATATTGGTGCGAAAGTGTGAAATAACTTAGAAAAAAAGAGTTTTCCTAAGTTATGCAAGGGCATAATGGTGTGAAAATATGTATGGAAAGAGATACATAGGACTATGATGGTGTATATCAATAAGAATTAACTTTTTAGGCTAGGTGTGTGAATAAATGGTTATAACAATATTATCCTATATGCAAGAGGCCACCTTATCTAACCTGCCCTAAATAAAAACATATTTTAACAAGTAGTTACAAGATATTTATATGTTCATGTGAATATTTTGAAATATAAATCTATTTAATAAATGTAGAAATATGTAAGCATGAATAGAGATGAATATATACATAAGTATGTTATACATTACTATTCACAATCTCATATATACCAACTCAAACTTAAACATATCATATGATTGGAACAAAATAAGAACCATAAAATTCATGGCAGCATAGACAACAATAAAATGGTATTAGTGATAGCATAAACACTAGAAAAAATTCTCATTATTTCCAATACAACACCAATGCCCCTCTTAAAAACCATCCCTAAGGGATTCTTCTCATTATAACTCTGAAAATGATTACCAATTTACTATTAGTGAATCCGTTTTTACAACAAATCAATGGGTGTATAACACATTCATCCTATATAATTACTTCTTGTATCTTCTTGGCTTCCTTTACGAAGTTATAAAATTTGAACTTCGTTTTTTATTCTTTCCTATGATAATGTTAAAATATATGATATTTACAATATGGTCATAATCGACCATGTGCCTTGTCTTGAATATGGGTAGCCCATACTTCATGTTGATATGAAAGTCCTAATATATATCTAAAGAGTAGTTTCCCAAAGGAAACTTCATAAGATATCAATTCCCTAAGCATGGGACCCATCTCTGTTTTTAAAGTATTTAGGAAAGAATTAATGAATTTTTTTACTTGGAAGGACTAGTGATGTATTCTTTTATAATTTCTTTGGTTATGCTAGGTGTCATTCCAATTATGATTCCTTTGTTATTTATGTTGTCTTCTGATTCACTCTAATTTTTTTCCATGGGCCTATGTGCACCCATGTATCCTAGTGGTGGTAGGTGCCATCTCTCAATAAAATTTCTATACCAAGTTACAAGTGTTTGCAATTATTTATTAAGACCACATTGTCTTGCTCCAAAGTTGTAATTATTGTTTGGAAATTTGTTGCATAATTTAACTAATTTTCTTTCTCTGACATCCTTGGTAAGTCCTGTAGATGACCATTTCCCTCATCTTTCCATTTCTTTAACTCATTCATGATGTGTTGCAGTCAATATAACACTACCTTATTGTCTTGGCATTCTCTAAGTATGCAAGGAATTGGGTAGAAATATCTTGGAACTCTTTGATATAGGAATATATCTATTTTTATACTGTGATGAGTTCATCTTGTACCTTCAAGGCACAAGATTTGAACTTTTTTGAGCTGATCATGTCACCTTTGTAATGCACTACCTCATGCTCTATCTTTTCTATCTTCATCTTGTATTCTTATATCTCCCTACCCATATTCCTAATGTTGAAATTTGAATATTGAGAAAATATGACACTTACATATGTTGTAGAAACTAGATCACTTATAATGTCAGTGATCAAAGGTGTCTCTTTTGTAAAAATGACTTCAATAAATCCTAGTAGCTTATGCTTCTTATGATAATTTTTGAATTTTCTCCCATTTTTTTTATCAAAACTAAAAGAATGAAGGGTTTCTACTCTATCGGACATGGAAGGGGTAAATTATACCAATCCAAGTTCTCCTAGGGGGAAATGCCAACATGTAATGATAGATCCTATTTTGTTTTATGAATTCTCCAAAGGTCCAATGTCTATAGGTCTTGAGCCACTAGCCTCCTCTTCACTTTTCTTCTAATCATCCTCCTTTTTCTCTCTTTCTTATTCTTCATTCTGAATCTTCAATGATTCTTTCTACTTCCTCAATCATTTCTTTATCTATTTTAGCTATTGCTGCTACATCTTCTCTCTCTTCTACTTCATTTTCTTATCTCTCTTTCTCTTTTCACTCATTCCCTCTTCTTTTCGTTCTTTCCCTGGATATTACATCCCATTCTAAATGCCACTTCATCAAAATATGTGGCTTCTCTATTGACTTAAATTATTCTTGCCACACCTCATTTTGGTAGGGCCACCTGTATTTACAAGCACAAAAATGTTGAATGACTACGTCCAAGGTTTGATACTCATAGAAAATTTTGCAGTAGTGTGAAGGTTAGATGGGTCTCTCAAACATATGGGACATGGATATTAATATTGAATGTTTTTCTGGTTGATCTTCGAACAAAGATTTTAAATCTGTTAGAGAACTTATGATCCAGGTGGATATCGGTGGCCACCCACCTATTCCACATGCTTGAAAAATAGTTTTCCATCTTGGCATTGTTTTGGTAGTTTTTCCATCTCGAAACTTTCGGGGCCGTTTTGAGGCCCTAAATGACGTTTTTTGGGGATTTGGGGCACATGTGACTGTCGAATGCACTAACCTGGACCTGTTGAAAGTCGTTCTTCTTGATACATCGTTGGAAAGGTCTAACCGAGAAAAATGAATTTTAACTTGTCCAGTTACCACTGATCCAGATTATTTTTGAGAACGAAATGAAAGAAGAGATGCTACAATGAAATATACATAAATATTTCCAGAAACAAAGAAATACAGTAATACACAATTTTCTATCAATGAGCGAAAATGTACAAAGACTGTAAAAATACATAGTGAAAGACTCGTTAGAATGCTGGCAACTTATCTCTGAGAAGAGATGTGACAGATACTCACATTCGCAAGAATATGATTGTTACAATGATGCTCCAAAGCCCTTTTTAAAATAACTAAAATCCAAAACCCTAACCCTGGAAGATGAAAAGCCAAAAGGTTTGTGGTCCCCGATGGGGTTAGTTGATATGTCAACTTCCTAGGGGCGTAAATTTTTCATACGATCTATGTTTGGGGAACTCGATACACCATTGGAAAGGTACAACCAAGAAGAACAAATTTAGAATGGCCTAGGTAAGTCACTTTAGCAGACACCTATGTCCAAAATCGCCAAAAAACGTTGTTTAGGGGCTCAAAATGAGCCCAGAAGTTTGGAATCTGAAAAACTTCCAAAAAACTACCAAGATGGAAAACTATTTTTCGAGCCCGTGTATTAGGTGGGTGGCCACTGATATCCACCTAGATAAATCCTCCCTCATTAGGAATAAATGGTCTCCATTGCGTTGAGTTCACGTGGGAGAGGGAGAAGCGTTTGTTGAATCTGAATCTTAGTGAGCTGCTTGCCTTGATGGAAAAGTCATGTTGCTTTGTTTGTGGAAGGATGTCACGAACCTGTGGCTAGAAGGGTTGGACCTTTTTAACCAGTATGGTTACATGAGATGACTGTATGCAGAAATAATCCTTACGATTTACTTCAATCTTTTCAACCTGCTTCTATTGGACAAAAGGTTCTTGGACTAAGTCTGCAATGGTTGCGGTGTTATTTTGTTCACCTTTTGAACAAACTATGAAGAATCTGAATTTTGTAGTATGATATACTACCTTGCAACACATTTTAGGTGGAACAATAGTTGAAAATACCTCTGGTATTCTGTAGAGATGACCCCCCAGAGAAACAATGACACTGCGGGGTTGAGACTCATAAACAACATGGTGTTTCCACATTATGGTTGGCCCAAGATAACATCATAGACATACAATGGGGAAAATTCACATAATATCTCATCCTTGAAGGGTTGGATGTCATTTGACAATCATCACTATTGGCTGACACAAAGATCTCGTCCCTGGTGAAGCTACCTGATGTTTTATGGCTACAGGTGTGGTGTTGTTGACAATCCCAACTGTTTGATGACCTATGTTGAGATGAAGTTCTTATGGACTCCACTATCAAGAATAAAATGAAGCGGGGTCCCCTTCACCCACATCTGTGAATGAAAAAGGTTCTCCCCCTCTTTAGATCTATTGGTTCTTATGCTTGAATTGTTGTGGTCACGGAAATATGAGTGGTGTCTGCGTCGATAATAAGTCTTTTGTCAGTATTTTCTAAAACAGATTCTGAATCAGGGTTCGGCTCTTTGTCTTTGATCTTGGCCACCAATTAATGTTTTGAGGGACATTCATCAGTGTTGTGCCAGGGAAATTTGTGGAAATCGCACCATTTTCTGGTGTCCTTATTCATCTTCTTGTGAACCTTATTTTCTTGTGGCTTAGACTACTTTTCAGGAGGTTGTTTGTTAGGTTCATCTTGATCATACTTTAGTTGTTGCGGATTTGTAGACCCAAATTCCCATTTGTTCTGGTGCTTAAACTTCTGCTAGATTTTAACAACATATCGATAAGCAGAACCAAGTGATGAGATGTACAGAAAATACATTTCAGTTTATATGTATTTGTGTAGAGCCCCATGGTATTTTAGAACTGAATGTCGCTCTGAGTCCTTAATACCCATCTTGGTGCGCAAGGTATGGAAGGTATTGGTGAAATCTGCAACTACTTGGCCCCTTTCTTGTCATAGTTTGGTCCATCTCATATACTAGTCCTCATAGTTGCCAACAGGGTAATATTGTTCCTTTACCTCATCCACACAAAAATCTCAGGTTCGCTCAGCCCCATATATTCGAGACTCCTCTGTGAAACTTTGATCGTAGTAAGTTTCCCACCAATTTTTGACATGGGGGAGATCCTGAAGTAGTGCGAAGGTGATCTTTTCTCTGTTCGAAAAATTGTGAACAAAGAAATAAACTTCTAACAGATTTGACCATTTGTCTAGGGCATCTGCATCTATATGACCCCCAAATATAGGAATATCAAAATTGACTTGTACCTTGAAAGAAGAGGTGCCTCCAATGTGGCCGCTTGATGAAGATGCACCTGCTGCTATTGGCAAGCGTTGAAGGATGTGGACAAAATTCTCCATCATTTCGTCCCTCTGTCACGTGAGAGCTTGCTCAAGAAATAGATTAATAGAATCTTTTTCTCCATCCTTTTTATTTTCTTCTGCTATGGAGGGTTTCTTGTGTGTGCGAGAGTGGTTGTCCTCAAGAGATACAAGCTCAAGACCCAACTTGCTATAATTGGACCTCATCGAGGACATCCACTGAAAAACGATCAAGAAAATCCTTCTCTAATACCACTGATCCAAATTATTTTTTAGAATGAAATGAAAGAAGATACACTAAAATGAAATACATATAAATATTTCTAGAAATAGAGAAATACAGTAATACACAATTTTCTATTAATGAGCAAAAATGTACAAAGACTGGAAAAATACAGAGTGAAAGACTCGTTAGAATGGTGGAAGCTTATCTCTGAGAATATATGTGATGGCTACTCACATTTGCAAGAATATGATTGTTATAATGAGGCTCCAAAGGCCTTTTTAATATAAGTAAAATCCAAAATCCTAACCCTGGAAGATGAAAAGCCAAAAGGTTTGTGGGCCCCGATGAGGGTAGTTGATACGTCAACTTCCTAGGGGCGTAAATTTTTCATACGATCTCGATTTGGGGCGATAGATATACCGTTGGAAAGGTATAAACGAGAAGAACAAATATCGATTAGCCTAGGTCAGTGCCTTTATCAAACACCTAGGACCCAAATCCCCAAAAAACGTCGTTTAGGGCCTCAAAACGACCGTGGAAGTTTGGAACCTAAAAAACTAACAAAAAATTGCCAAGATGGAAAATTGTTTTTCAAGCCCATGGAATAGTTGGGTGGCCACTGATATCCACCTGGATCAATCCTCCCTCCTTAGGAAGAAATTTTCTCCATTGTGTTGAGCTCTCGGGGGAGAGGGGGAAGCATTTGTTGAATATGAATCTTGGCGAGCTGCTTGCCTTGCTAGAGAAGTTGCACTACTTGGTTTGTGGAAGGTTGTCAAAAACTTGTGGCTGGAAGGGTTGTACCTTTTTAACCAGTCTAGTTACATGAGATGACTGTGTGCAGAAATAATCATGGCTCTTTACTTCAATATTTTTGACCTGCTTCTGTTGGACAAAAGGTTCTTAGACTGAGGCTACAGTGATTGCGATGTTCTTTTGTTCACCTTTTGAACAGAATGTGAAGCAGATGAATTTTGTAGTATGATATATTACCTTGCGGAACTGTTTAGGTGGAACAATAGTCATAAATACCTCTAGTATTATGTAGAGATGACCTCCCAGAGAAACAATGACATTGCGGGGTCAAGACTCATAAAGAGAATTGTGTTTTCACATATATGGTTGGCCCAAGAGAACATCAAATAAAACCAATGGGGAAACATCACATAATACCTCATCCGCGAAGGGATGGATGTTTTATGACCATCGACACTACTGGCTGACACAAATATGTCGTCCCTGACGAAGCCACCCAATGTTGTATGGTTGCGAGTGTGGTGTTGTCCACAATCCCAACTGTTTAATGACCTCTACTGAGATGAGGTTATTCTAGATTCCTCTATCAACAATAAAATGCAGCGGGGTCCCCTTCACCCATATCTGTGAATGAAAAAGGCAGGCCCCCTCTTCAGGATCTATTGGGTCTTCTGGTTCAATTGATGCGGTCGCGATAATTACAGTGGGGTCTACGTTGATGATCAGTCTTATTTCAGTATTTTCTAAATCAGATTATGAATCAGGGTTCGGCTCTTTGTCTTTGATCTCAGCCACCAATGACTATTTTGATCGACATTCGTCGGTGTTGTGCCAGGGGATTTTGTGGAAATCGCACCATTTTCCGGTGTCCTTCTTCATCTTCTCGTGACTATTGTTTTCCTTTGGCTTAGAATGGTTTTTAGAGGTTGTTTGTTAGGGCCATATTTATCATACTTTGGTTGTTGTGGATTTGCAGACCCAAACTCTGGTTTGGTTCTGGTGCTTAAACTTCCACTCGATTTTAACAACATATCAATAAGGAGAATCGAGTGATGAGATGTCCAAAAAATCCATTTTAGTTTGGATGTATCTATGTAAAGCCCCACGATATTTTAGAACCAAATGTTGTTCGGAGTCCTTGATACCCAAGTTGGTGCGCAAGGTATGGAAGGTATTAGTGAACTCTGAAACTGCTAGGCCCATTTCTTGCTATAGTGTAGTCCATCTCATATACTAGTCCTCATAGTTGCCAAGAGGGTAATATTGTTCCTTTACAGCATCCAAAAAAAAATCCCAAGTGAGCTCAACCCCATATATTCCAGACTCCTATGTGGAAATTTTCTCACAGTAAGTTTCCCACCAATTTTTGACATGGGGGAGAACCTTAAGGAGCACGAAGGTGATCTTTTCTCTGTCGGAAAAACTTGTGAACAAAGAAATAACCTTCTAACATATTTAACCATTTGTCTAGGGAATATGCATCTATCTAACCTTCAAATATAGGAATATAAAAATTGACTTTTACCTTGAAATGAGATTTCTATCCAACGTGGTCTCTTAATGAAGATGTGTCTGCTGCTATTTGCAAGCGTTGAAGGATGTGGGAAAAATTCTCCATCATTTCCTCCCTTTGTCGCATGAGAGATTTCTCAAGAAACATATTAATATAATATTATTCTCCATTGCTTTTCTTTTCTTCCACCATGGAGGGTTTCTTGGGTGTGCGAGAGAGATTTTCCTCAAGAGAAACAAGCTCGAGACCCAACTTGCTATAGTCGGACCTCGTCGGGGACATCCACTGAAAAATGATCAAGAGAAGTGTTCTCTGATACCACTGATCCAGATTATTTTTTAGAATGAAATGAAAGCAAAGATACTACAATGAAATACACATAAATATTTTCAGAAACAGAGAAATACAGTAATACACAATTTTCTATTAATGAGTGAAAATGTACAAAGACTGTAAAAATACAGAGTGAAAGACTCGTTAGACTGGTGGCATCTTATCTCTGAGAATAGATGTGAAAACTACTTGCATTCGCAAGAAGATGATTGTTACAATGAGGCTCTAAAGGCCTTTTTAATATAAGTAAAATTCAAAACCCTAACCCCAGAAGATGAAAATCCAAAAGGTTTTCGGGCCCCGATGGGGGTAGTTGATACATAAACTTCCCGGGGGCGTAAATTTTGCATACGATATATGTTTGGGGAACTCAATAGACCATTGGAAAGGTATAACCGAGGATAAGGAATTTCAACTGGCCCATATAACTATCATAGAAAATTACCTGGGCCCCAAATTCCCAAAAAATGTCGTTTAGGGCCTCGAAACGGCCCTGAAAGTTTGGAACCTGAAAAACTGTCGAAAAACTGCCAAGATGGAAAACTATTTTTCGAGCCCGTGGAATAGGTGGGTGGCCATCGATATCCACCTGGATCAATCCTCCCTCATTAGGAAGCAATGGTCTCCATTGTGTTGACTTCCTGGGGGAGAGGAGGAAGTGTTTGTTGAATCTGAAACTCGGTGAGCCACTTCTCTTGGTGGAGAAGTTGCATTGCTTGGTTTGTGGAAGGTTGTCACGAACTTGTGGCTATAAGGGTTGGACATTTTTAACCAATCAGGTTACATGAGATGACTATGTGAAGAAATAATCCTTGTTCTTTACTTCAATATTTTCGACCTGCTTATGTTGGACAAAAGGTTCTTGGACTAAGGCTACAATGGTTGCGGTGTTCTTTTGTTCACCTTTTGAACAAACTGTGAAGAAGATGAATTTTCTAGTATGAGATACTACATTGAGAAATTGTTTAGGTGGAACAATAGTCAAAACTACCTCTGGTATTCTGTAGAGATGACCCCCCAGAGAAACAATGACACTGCGGGGTCGAGACTCATAAACAACATGGTGTTTCCACATATATGGTTGGCCCAAGAGAACGTCACATACATCCATTGGGGAAACATCACATAATACCTCATCCTCCAAGGGATGGATGTCGTATGAAAATAGACATTGCTAGCTGACACAAAGATTTCATCCCTGGAAAAGCCACCCGATGTTGTATGGTTGTGGGTGTGGTGTTGTCAACAATCCCAACTGTTTGATGACCTCTTTTGAGATGAGTTTATTTTGGCTTTTGTTATAAACAATAAAATGCAGCGGGGTCCCCTTCACCCACATTTGTGAATGAAAAAGGAGCTCCCCCTCTCCAGGATATGTTGGTTCTTCTAGTTGAATTGATGTGGTCACGACAATAGCAGTGGGGTCTACATCGATGATCTATCTTATGTCAGTATTTTCTGAATCAAATTATGAATAAAGGTTCAGCTCTTTGTCTTTGATATCGACCACTAATGACTTTTTTGAGTGACATTCATCAGTGTTGTGGCAGGGGATTTTGTTGAAACGAACCATTTTTCGGTGTCCTTCTCCATCTTCCCGTGACCCTTATTTTCCTATGGCTTAGATTGGTTTTCAGAAGGTTGTTTGTTAGGGCCATATTTATCATACTTTGGTTGTTGCGGATTTTCAGACCCGAAATCCTGTTTGTTTTAGTCCTTAAACTTCTACTCGATTTTAACAACATATCGATAAGCAGAACCGAGTGATGAGATGTCCAAAAAATCAATTTCAGTTTGGATGTATATGTGTAGACACCCATGGTATTTTAGAACTAAATTTCATTTAGAGTCCTGGATACTCAGCTTGGTGCGCAAGGTATGGAAGGTATTGGTGAAATTATGAACTGCTTGGCCCCTTTCTTACCATAGTGTGCTCCATCTCATATACTGGTCCTCATAGTTGCCAATAGGGTAAATCTGTTACTTTACCGCATCCAAAAAAAAATCCCAGGTGGGCTCGGCCCCATATATTCCAGACTCCTCTGTGGAACTTTGTTCGCAGTAAGTTTCCCACAAATGTTTGACATGGGGGAGAGCCTTAAGGAGTGCGAAGGTGATCTTTTCTCTGTCGGAAAAATTGTGAACAAAGAAATAACCTTCTAAGAGATTTAAACATTTGTCTAGAGCATCTCCATCTATCTAAACTTCAAATATAGGAATATCAAAATTGACTTGTACCTTGAAAGGATAGGTGCATCCAACATGGATGCTTGATGAAGATGTGTCTGCTGCTATTGGAAAGCGTTGAAAGATGTGGGAAAAATTATCCATCATTTCATCCTTTTGTCGCATGAGAGCTTGATCAAGCAATAGATAAATAGAATCTTTTGCTCCGTCATTTTTATTTTCTTCCGCCATGGAGGGTTTATTGGGCGTGCGAGAGCAGTTTTCCTCAAGAGAGACAAGATCGAGATCCAACTTGCTATACTCGAACCTCGTATGGGACATCCACTAAAAAACAATCAAGAGAAGCCTGGTCTAATACCACTGATCCAGATTATTTTTTAGAACAAAATTAAAGCAGAGATACTACAATGAGATACACATAAATATTTCCATAAACAAAGAAATACAGTAAAACACAATTTTCTATTAATGAGTGAAAATTTACAAAGACTGTAAAAATGCAGAGTGGAAGACTCGCTAGAATGGTGGCATCTTATCTCCGACAAGATATCTGATGGATACTCACATTCACAAGAAGATGATTGTTACAATGAGGCTCCAAAGTCCTTTTTAACAAAATTAAAATCCAAAACCCTAACCTCGGAAGATGAAAAGCCAAAATGTTTGTGGGCCCCGATGGGGGTAGTTGATACATCAACTTCCCTCGGGTGTAAATTTTGCATACGATCTCGATTTGGGGCATTCGATACTATTAGATACACTGACCACACTTAGATGGGGGGGGGGGTGAATGAATGTGGAGCTCTTTTAACAAAACTTCCCTCTTACACAAAACTCATTAGTTAGCAATCACTATTTACTCATTATTTATTGTTTTCATTTATAACCAGTTAAATGTGAACATATATCAAAAACATATATCAACAATATATCATCAGCAAATCAATGCAACAAGGAACACAAAGAACATAAGATGTATGTACAATTTTCTTTTTATTACAGACTTCAATCCTTGGTGTTTTTTCAACAACTAAATAGAGTACAACTCTACAAGAGCACCACCTCTATATGCAAGACTCATCTTATATCATCAGCACCAATTGATATGAGGCAACAATCCTCCACAGATATCAATCTGTCATAGGTACGTGACTTGTCAATAGTGCAGCCTACGTGTGTATACGCCCTGGCTCACTACAGCCCGCGTATGTACGCGGTCAGTCTATATTACAACCTGCGTATGACTTATGAGTTACTTAGGGTTTTCTTTTCAATATCAACTTAGATCCTCTGCAATTTTCAATCACATTTTCATTGTGTTGGCAGCCAATTCAATTTTTTCCATTGCCCTATCAGTTGCCTACACCTATGTCTTCTGAACTTCAAATTGTCGTTGCATTTTTCCAAATAGACGATATTTTCATTTCTTGCGACATTTGCAAATTGATCTCCATTTAGTTTTCATGATTGTAAGCGTGAAAAATCCTCCATCGTTATTTGAACTGTCATGATCTTTGCACTTACCTTTGGTTTATCATTAAGTGGATAAAAGGATTTTCAAACTATGCCTATTTGCCAATTCTTACTTTGATTGCGCAACTTGATGTTATTAAACTTATGAGGCATTGAGCATATGGGTTTATACTTGATTCTGTGAATTGCATAGGGGTCATGGTTTATTTTGTTTTTATATGATGTGATCCTTATTGTTGTAGCTCTTGGCTTGTCGATTTTATAAATATCGATTGTCACAATGTTTTAAAACGTTTGATTACACACTTATACGATAGCGCATATTTAACTTTTGGGTTTGATTCCACGTTGAATGACAATGGTTTGAAAATCTATGGTAAATGGCGCATTGGTATATCATCCACTGTTTAATTCTTTGGTTGAACGAATGATATGGTTTTGAGCTATGTTATGATTGATTGAACAGAGGATTAATTGGCGGTTGTACTTTTCCATTACTATTATGCATGGCGGTGAATAGTTCCACCACCCACGCATGCGCACATTAATGCTTCCCCTTTGATCGTTCGTAGCTGTTAATGACTTTGCTCCTGTGTGTTGAGGAATGTGAAACAAACCCTTACCATGTGCTTGCACCATGGATCCAGTCGTGAGGGCTGAACCGAATGGAAGCCAGGCTCTGTTGATGTTCGACAGTGCCCGCAGTGACCTTGAGGACAGTGGGTGGTTTCCGTTTATACAGAAATTTGATGGTTTTAACCTCTGCATTGCTAGGCAATTCGCCATGACCTTTGATGGCTGTCGAGCCAAGGTCAGCGATGTTCAATTGGAAATTGATGAGCAGTTTATCAGTCTTGCTACGGGTTTGCCTACCACTGGACAACGATGGTCCAAGAATTGCAAAGTGGAAGAGGTCCCTTGGACACTGCTCTTCCAGTCGCGTAAGGTTAGTTCCTGTGATAAAGGTTTTCCCGTGACCATGTTGAAATAGTGTTGCATGAATTATTGATGATTATCAAACAGTTTATCACCTACGAAGGTCGGTACGGTTTTGTTTTCTTACACCACCTTCGTTTGCTTATGGTTTTTATGGGGTATCAACTCAATATGCCCTATTATTTGCATAGAAGCCTGTTCAAAATGTAAAAAAAAATACAAAAGGAACCAGGCTGATAGCAGCCTCTTTCACTATGGGTTGGTTAAGATAATTGTTGTCTGTCATTTAGGGTTACACGGAGACTGTTGGAACGATTTCCTTGCTCGCAACGATTTTCTAGATTCAAATCCTCCACAGGTTGACAAACCTGTAGTGAGCGAAGACAAGACTGTACCCCCGTTACCCTACAACATCCTGTTACCTAAACCCTTTCCCGACTCACCTATTGACCTACCCCACTCTGTGACCAAGGATGTTAAGACTGATAAACCTATGGGAAAGAATCTTAAAGCCAAACCCTCTGCAAACACCAAAGGAAAAAAGAATTCCCGTCTAATTTCTCGAATGGCGAGGAACAAGCCAAAACCTCCTGTCAACCCTAACCCTATCGTACTAAGTGAAGACTCCGACTCAGAAGTGGAGTGTTTCTTGGCTAGTGAATACCCCTATTTGGAAGTTTTGTGTTCCGAACCCTCGTTTGACTTTGTTTCGAACCTACCCCCTTGCATACAAAATGACCCTAACTACCCAGGCATTAAGCTGCCTTGTGAAGCCCCTGGTCATTCATCCAAACCCTCTCCTGCTTTGTCAAAACCTGCAGTGCCACCCTGTGATCAATGTAGCTCGTGGTTAGAGAGGTATTATAATGATGTGCCTATGCTATAGTCAAGAATTCACTCTTTGGAGGACCAAGTTGCAAGGCTTACCAGTCAAAAGGCTAAATTTCCAGCCACTGATAAGAAACAGAGGACGACAGGTTCTATCTTGTTTAAAAATGCGGAGTCAGCTACAACGGTCGTCAATTCAAGGTTGGCCTAGTTTGAGAAGCCTCACTGGTATGTTCTATCACTTGTTTATATAACGAATTCAAATTCTTTGAATAACTCTCATTACAGCTTGGATTTGCTCTGTCACATTATATGCATTATGGACATAGTTTTGTTTTGATTAATCGAATTTCGTTTTCCCAGTTTAGCTTTGATTGGATTCTCTTCGGTTCGATTGATCGTGGTATGGATTTGATTGGTTTGATTTAGCTTAAATTGGATACTCTGCTGTCAATTGAAGTCATTTGTATCTATTCTAAACACAAGTTGTTTCTCATATTTCAATTTTGAACACAATCAAGTTTTGATTCGAATTGGTTATAATGTATATGATTTGATTGGCAATAATAGTTAACTGTTACGGTTTTATGTCCCATATGACTTTCGACCAACAGGAATATAATTCGAATACAATTCAACATGTTTTTGTTAATATGCACCCAAATCGTGAATAGATATGATCCATAACAATTATACCCAGCCGGTTGATTCGCATTGGTTTACTCCACCATGTTATCAGTTTGATTCATATTGCAATGAATATGCTGTTTAAATTTGATTTGAAGAACGAAAATGACTATATCCAGGTTCACGATTTGTTTCTATAATTAAACTCAGTCGTGATTTGATTATTTGCCCAGCTAATAATTATAACCTCTATTGATTCTATTAAATATTGCGATCATGATTTGTAGATCCTGTCTGTTGACTGTGCAAGGATCAATCACGAAATTGGTTGGGTTGACGTTGTTGCATATGTTTTCGTTTACACATAATCATAACAGTCTCTCCATCTATGTATTCGATTGAATGATTTGAATCTTTTGTTATATCATTATAGCTATGAAAAGTGGAAATTGGTTGTGTTGGATTAGATCATATCACATACGATATCACTCATTAGTTAGTTTTAGTTAGTTTAGTTAGTTTTATTTGTTTTAGATAGATTAGTTAGTTTAGATTAGTTTTCTCTTTGATTTTCTTAGAACCTTAGAGCGGCCAATGGAGCCGTTAAACTCGTCAGGGTGGTTCATTCCAAACAACTTGGGTTATTTAGACAACCCCGGACCGGTTCCACTCTCTCAATTGACGGACGGACAATTTCGCCCATCAACAAATGGCGCTAGAAGGAGGGCCTGAACTTAATTAATGGCACGAGGCGGTCGCAAAACTCCTCCCCCCCTAATCGCTCACCTATAGTGACTAGAAGCCGTTCACTTGAAAATATTCCCCTTCAACCAACAACTACTTCAACCGACGATCCTCAGATCACAGTTGAGCCAACAACCCCTAATCCTACACGTGGTGACCTACAAGAAATTGTACGCCAATCTCTTATCAAAACACATAGTGCCTTGACCCGTCTTAGGCAACCAAACCGTCCGTGGGGTCAACCTTTGGATTTCTCTGATATCAGAGAACAATTAGGTGACACTAACCTCACTATGAATCCTTCAGATCCAACCATAAATCCTGCTGCAGGAGGATCTGGGATACCTCCTTCACCACCTCCCTCATCTCCTTCCTCTTCTAGAGGAGATTCCTCTTCAGACGAAGGCAATTCACCTTCTCAGCCTTCCACACCCACTACCCCAATGGCAAATCAGAACAACCCTGCTAGACCCTGGCTTGATCAGGATGTTGTAGCTGTACCTGGAGCCCAACACCCTTTACCTAAGCACCTGGAGAAATGGCTTCCCAAGTTT
>SNQJ01S0144106.1:24342-42989 GCA_010110895.2 Picea sitchensis
CTGGCAGCGAAGCAACGTCGGGTATATGAAAATTTGTAAAAAAGAAAAGAAACCTCTTTAATGTCCTTTATTCTGATACAGAACTTCTTAACAGGATACAGATGTCAGAGTGGGTTAAATGGAAACCCTGTCGAGGCTATGGATGCCTGCTGGCAGCAGTGGCCCTGCCAACAGTATTGAAGATTTTATCATTAATATCATGACTTGCTAATCTTAATACTGTTATTAGTTTTCATCTTTTAAAACATCGTTGGAAAAGATGGTAAATGATGACGTTTGTACGATTTTCTGGTTGTTGTTTTTGAGTTGAAATTTTCCTTGCTATCCTAATTTGAATTGATTTCTTTTGACAGAGATAACTGCTTCTACCAGTGTGTCGCCATTGTTGGCAGCCAATTCAATTTTTTCCATTTCCCTATCAGCTGCCTACACCTATGTCTTCTAAACTTCAAATTGTCGTCGCATTTTTCCAAATAGACGATATTTTCATTTCTTGCAACATTTGCAAATTGATCTCCATTTAGTTTTCACGACTGTAAGCGTGAAAACTCCTCCATCGTTATTTGAACTGTCATGATCTTTGCACTTACCTTTGGTTTATCATTAAGTGGCTAAAAGGATTTTCAAACTATGCCTATTTGCCTATTCTTACTTTGATTGCGCAACTTGATGTTATTAAACTTATGAGGAATTGAGCATATGGCTTTATACTTGATTCTATGAATTACATAGGGGTCATGGTTTATTTTGTTTTTATATGATGTGATCCTTATTGTTGTAGCTCTTGTCTTGTCGATTTTATAAATATCGATTGTCACAATGTTTTAAAACATTTGATTACACACTTATACGATGGCACATATTTAACTTTTGGGTTTGATTCCACGTTGAATGACAATGGTTTGAAAATCTATGGTAAATGGCGCATTGGTATATCATCCACCGTTTAATTCTTTGGTTGAACAAATGATATGGTTTTGAGCTATGTTATGATTGATTGAACAAAGGATTAATTGGCGGTTGTACTTTTCCATTACTATTATGCATGGTGGTGAATAGTTCCACCACCCACGCATGCGCACATTAATACTTCGCCTTTGATCGTTTGTAGCTGTTAATGACTCTGCTCCTGTGTGTTGAGGAATGTGAACCAAACCCTTACCATGTGCTCTCACCATGGCTCCAGTCGTGATGGATGAACTGAATGGCAGCCAGGCTCTGTTGATGTTTGACAGTGCCCGCAGTGACCTTGAGGACAGTGGGTGGTTTCCGTTTATACAGAAATTTGATGGTTTTAACCTCTACGTTGCTAGGCAATTCGCCATGACCTTTGATGGCTGTCGAGCCAAGGTCGGCGATGTTCAATTGGAAATTGACGAGCAGTTTATCAGTCTTGCTACGGGTTTTCCTGCCACTGGACAACGATGGTCCAAGAATTGCAAAGTGGAAGAGGTCCCTTGGACACTGCTCTTCCAGTCGCGTAAGGTTAGTTCTTGTGATAAAGGTTTGCCTGTGACCATGCTGAAACAACGCTAGCATGAATTATTGATGATTATCAAATGGTTTATCACCTACGAAGGTTGGTACTGTTTTGTTTTCTTACACCACCTTCGTTTGCTTATGGTTTTTATGGGGTATCATCTCAATATGCCCTATTATTTGCATAGAAGCCTGTTCAAAATGTCAAAAAAAGTACAAAAGGAACCAGGCTGATAGCAGCCTCTTTCACTATGGGCTGGTTAAGATAATTGTTGTCTATCATTTGGGGTTACATGGATACTGTTGGAACAATTTCCTTGCTCGCAATGATTTTCTAGATTCAAATCCTCCACAGGTTGACAAACCTGTGGTGAGTGAAGACAAGACTGTACCTCCATTACCCTACAACATCCTGTTACCTAAACCCTTGCCCGACTCACCTATCGACCTACCCCACTCTATGACCAAGGATGTCGAGACTGATAAACCTGTGGGCAAGAAGCTTAAATCCAAACCCCCTGCAAACGCCAAAGGCAAAAAGAATGCCCGTCTAATTTCTCGAATGGCGAGAAACAAGACAAAACCTCTTGTCAACCCTAACCCTATCGTGCTAAGTGAAGAATCCGACTCGGAAGTGGAGCGTTTCTTGGCTAGTGAATACCCCTATTCGGAAGGCTTGTGTGCCGAACCCTCGTTTGACTTTGTGTCGAACCTACCCCCTTGCCTACAAAATGACCCTAACTACCCAGGCATTAAGCTGCCTTGTGAAGCCCCTGGTCATTCATCCAAACCCTCTCCTGCTTTTTCAAAACCTACAGTGCCACCCTGTGATCAATGTATTATAATGATGTGCCTATGCTACAGTCGAGAATTCACTCTTTGTAGGACCAAGTTGCAAGGCTTACCATTCAAAAGGCTAAATTGCCAGCCACTGATAAGAAACAGAGGACGACAGGTTCTATCTTGTTTAAAAATGTGGAGTCAGCTACAACGGTCGTCAATTCAAAGTTGGCCTAGTTTGAGCAGCCTCACTGGTATGTTCTATCACTTGTTTATATAACGAATTCGAATTCTTTGAATAGCTCTGATTACAGCTTGGATTTTCTCTGTCACATTATATGCATTATGTACATAGTTTTGTTTTGATTAATCGAATTTTGTTTTCCCAGTTTAGCTTCGATTGGATTCTCTTCGATTCGATTGATCGTGGTATGGATTTGATTGGTTTGATTTAGCTTAAATTGGATACTCTGCTGTCAATTGAAGTCGTTTATATCTATTCTAAACACAAGCTGTTTGTCGTATTTAAATTTTGAACACAATCAAGTTTTGATTCGAATTGGTTATAATGTATACGATTTGATTGGCAATAATAGTTAACTGTTACGGTTTTATGTCCCAAATGACTTTCGACCAATAGGAATATAATTTGAATACAATTCAACATGTTTCTGTTAATATGCACCCAAATCGTGAATAGATACGATTCATAATAGTTATACCCAGCCGGTTGATTCGCATTGGTTTACTCCACCATGTTATCAGTTTGATTCATATTGCAATGAATATGTTGTTTAAATTTGACTTGAAGAACGAAAATGACTATATCCAGGTTCACGGTTTGTTTCTATAATTAAACTCAGTCGTGATTTGATTATTTGCCCAGCTGATAATTATAACCTCTGTTGATTCTATTAAAGATTGCGATCATGATTTATAGATCCTGTCTGTTGACTGTGCAAGGATCAATCACGAAATTGGTTGGGTTGACGCTGTTGCATATGTTTTCGTTTACACATAATCATAACAGTCTCTCCATCTGTGTATTCGATTGAACGATTTGAATCTTTTGTTATATCATTATAGCTATGAAAAGTGGAAATTGGTTGTGTTGGATTAGATCATATCACATACGATATCACTCATTATTGATTTCATTGGATATGAAACAGTCTTGTTACTATTCGACCTGATTTTATGGTAACCGTGAAACAGAGTATTCTTACCCCTGTTTCAATTGAATCACTTATGATTTTGCTTAATTTAAATGATAAAATCATTTGAATCATTAGTGATTCGTTTTTAATGTTTATTGAAAGAAAATTGGATTGGATTATTTTAAAGAGATTTGATTTGATTGTTATTTGATTCTGTATGCTATTTTAGACTAGCTACAGAATCAGATGATTCTATGGCTAAGTCTGTAAGATTAGATTTTTATTGTTTTGTTAATAAAATATCTTTCTAACTTGATATTTTTGGTCTATTGCAGATGAATTCGAAATTGCAGTGGATTTGATGAGCAGTTAGGGGATATTTGAAATATTTCACATGCTTTTTAGTTTCCTAGTTTAGTTGATTTTGGGATATCTCCCAGATTATGTAAAATAGTTTGATATTATCCACAGGGAGGTTTTACCCTGTGGAGAGACTTATAAATACCTATCATTTTTGTAATAATAAACATCTTCATTCGTGGGAGAACAAGGATATGGAATTTTAATACAGACTGAAGCAGAATTTGGTGTTTTGTTACAGCTTTAGCTTCTCATTATATCAATATTTTGTTTCATGTTATGTGTATCAATTTGTATTGGGTTAACGACTACTTTAGCTACCTTAATCTTATGCAACTGATATAATTCAATCACTATAATCCATATCTGATTTCTTCTAGTGTTTAAAAAACATAGCAATTTCTTGATTCCATTTGTGAAGCACAAATTTCTCTTCTTCATTGATTGGATCATTGAGTATAAGTTTTTGCATAACAGGTTTCCCTTATTGCAGAGATTTATAAATCATATAATTGTTATGATTTTTTATGTCTTGTTTGTCCTATTAACAACTCAAAGAGCAGCTCATCTTATCATTTACGAGAAGCTTTTGGACTAATCGGTGCGAGTTTACTTCCTCCGACCAGCTTCGAAGTCATCATACACAGGACAAATTAGGAGCGTTTCCAGGTCAGTTTGTCATTTCTTTGTTTAGTGTATTTGTTAGTGTTTAGTTAGATATAGGTAGAATTAGTATATTAGATTGTTTAATTTCAGTAAATATATTAGATCGTTTAATTTCAGTAAGTTTTATTTCTTTTTCATAAAATCATAAAATCAAAAATATATCTCTCGCTGTCTTAGGACAGAAAGCAAATAAGTTTTACAGGTTTTATTCAAATATGCTACTTGTAGATATTGTATATTTGTGAATAAGTTGTAATTAGTAATTAGACATTTAAATATTAGAGTTAGTGTAATAGTAATTAGTAGATTGTGTATAATAGTTAGAGTAGTTTATATTTAGTTTTAGTTTAATTTAGTAGTTTTTTTTAATTAGATTAGTGTATTAGTTTGTTTTATTAGTTTTAGTTAGTTTTAGTTAGTTTAGTTTGTTTTATTTGTTTTAGATAGATTAGTTAGTTTAGATTAGTTTTCTCTTTGGTTTTCTTAGAACCTTAGAGCGGCCAACGGAGCCATTAAACTCGTCAGGGTGGTTCATTCCAAACGTCTTGGGTTATTTAGACAACCCCAGACCGGTTCCACTCTCTCAATTAATGGACGGACAATTTCGCCCGTCAACACATTGGTCTTTCACTGTCCAATCTGATCCAGAACCAATCAAAACACATCCAATCTCTCCAACAACTTATTCATGCTACTCAACCATACAATATGAATGTTACTCAATCATGTATAAGAAACCAATATACTATAGACATCATATCAGTACTGAATCATAAGAGTGTTGCTCACTCTATCAGCCAACACAAACCACATCACAACAACATACCAAGAATTGCCTTGGAATTCACCACAAAAGAACCGATAATATCCATCAAGATAACAATGTAACCATACCAGAGTCTCAGTGGCAGATTTGAGCCCACAGAATGAAGATCTTGAATCTTCTTCAGTATTTAACAGCCAGTCATCAGCTCAAACACCAATCTCCATGACTTCATCCACTATATGCGCCATGTTTTCATACATCCTGCGTATATATGCGTTCCGACCCATTGCAGCCTGCGTATACCTCAGAAAAATAGGGTTTCTGAACCTCCGAGACTTTTTTTGTCGATATCTTAGACATGCCGAAAATTTGATGCATTCATGAGATCCTCCATACTCTCTCTCTCTCTCAGAATATATCTTCAATCATAATCAAGAGATACACACAAAAGATACACAAGAGATGCTCCCAAAAATGTACATTTCACAAGAGACCCTTGCCTCTTATTTATACTCTTCATCTTCTAGGTCACTTAACTTTATCATTTAAATAATAATTTCTTCTTTGCAAGCTCTTTGACTTCTTTGACCTTTTGGGGCTTCAAGCTAACATATGAGGGTCCTCCAACTTTGTAAGGCCATAACTCTCAAACTATGAGGAGTTATGTGACATTCCACATACCACCGAAAATGGCATGACAATCACTATCCATCTAGGATAGTTTCACCAACAACTTCACTGATTTTCATCTCCTTATTCCACATATGAGCATGGGTTCTCCAACCATACTTCAAGGATAAATCATCCATAAAGAGTCTTCCCATGAGGGATTTAACCATAAGGGGATCACTTTGGAGTTCATCCATTTGTGAACCTTATCAACCATTATAAGAAAATAATGATTCATCAATCCAACAATGCATTATATCAATGACAACTCATTGATCCATCTTCCTCTATGTATGACATCATATGACTATGATTCCACTTGACATCTATCCATTCACAAGACAAAATAAATTATTACTTGACATCAATCAATCACTTGACATCAATCCTTTGACATCAATCAATCAAACCATTGGCATCAATGAAAGCATGATCGAACAATATTCCCCTTTGGCATTGATGGAAATACCAACATTGATGTCAACACCAATTACCAATTATTTATGTCAACATGTAGATAAGGCATGATCTACATCAATAGTCAATGTGACTATTTTTCCTCATCAATAATCACCAATCACATCAATGTGATTATATCACCCCCTTTGACATCAATGGAAAAGGGTCATTCTCCTCCTGGGGTTTCTCCCCCTGCTTGAACTCTCCTTGGGGCTACTCCCCCTGCTTGAACTCTCCTTGGGGTTGCTCCCCCTATCTGAATTCCCTTGATCTTCCTCTGAATAATATCTCTTTTTAACAAGGGATATCACTCTGATGTTATGATGAAGATGCATTGCTCTTACTCCCCTTGTGACCATTGCTCCCCCTGGAACTATGCCTCTATGCTCTTTCTTCAAGTATAGGGATCTTTTCTCCTCCTAGAACCATGGGAAGAATAATGACTCCCCCTATGGGTATGTCTCCCCCTATCTTCTCTGCAAGATGAACAATATGCTACCATATGATGATCCTTGGACCTGTTTATGCATCAAACTCATGCCATACCAGCCATCATGAAACAAAATATACGTCAACAAAAAAATAAAGAATCATGAGTATAACATCACCCATGTACATCATGTACCAATTGTGTGCCCATCATGCACAACACCCATGTACATCGACCATGTACATCAACATCATACAATATGCCAAAATATCTTATCAATGTAATGTATCAACCATATGTCAACATGTGTGTCTACCAATATTCCAACCATGCCAACCATGTGCATCTGCCAAACAATGTGTATCCACCAATGTTCCAACCATGCCAACCATGTGCATATATCAACATTCCAAACAATGTGCATCTACTAATATGGCAAACAAGTGTCATATCACTCATGATATGTCTCCATCTTGAACCAAGTGGCATAATTTGGAATAATCAAGTATTACCAATGGTGTACTGTCATCAAGAATATGCCTTCTATGAGTGTACCAAACATGTACATCAACATGTATCACCACTTGTACCAAGCAAGTACATCAACCATGCACCAATACCACAACATGATGAATCCTCATACATGTATGCCAAATCCTCCATAAAATATGTGCCAATCAAACTGCTAGTAGGTGCCTCTACCAATGTATTAGAGATACACCAATCATGAATCAAATATATATCATCGATGATGTACATGATCACCTCATCAAATCAGCAACTACATGTCCCAATATGTATTCCAACCATATGCCAAATGCATGCACCAATATATCCAAAAATTGCTTCAATAATACATCATAAGATATATCAATGAAACTCAAATATGTACCAACCATGTACACCAACAGATCAACATCAATCCTCCATTCACTACATCAAATACTAAGCATCCAACAAAACATGTACTAGTAGTATGCTCCAATAGATAAATGACATCTCTAGCTAACATCATGAAGAGATATCACATAACTAAGGTGCCATAATTTCACTATCATAACCAACATTGTTCTTCAACAAAAAATTCTTCAATCCATACTCATGGGTTAGTGCCATGCATCCAATATGGCCTTTCATTATTTTTTATAATCACTTTACATAATCCAATATAGAATCATAAAAAATTGCAACAAACAGTGTCAGAACCTGCAACAAACAATGTCAGACCCTGCAACAAAGTGTTATATCATCACATCAAGCTACAACCCATGTGCATTTTCTTTTTCCCAAGGCTTTACCACATATACGTGGATTGTTGCACAATATATCACATATGTACGCGACCTATTCATAGGTCAGTCTACATATGTATGCGACTGATACCACTATCACCCACGTATGCTTCAATATATGACACACTTGATCTTCCCTTAAGGCTTCCATTATGCTCTAGTTTCTCAGTCTTCTTCACCCACTTCTGAAGGTGACCCTGCTTCTCAAAACTTGAGCTTTGAGCTTCCATATTTTCAAAGATGTCTCCCATTCATACGTCATTCCTTATTCTAGTCATGCTATGTGAAGTCTTCATCATAGACTTTCTTCTTGTGTTCCATCACTCCTAGGACTTGTGGCCAAATCCATTACATTTGTATCATCTCATGCTGTGACAGTGAACAACAATGTTTCCTACTTGGTCACATCTTCAACACCTTATGGTGTTATAAAATATTCTTTCATTTCTTCTTGCATAAGATCTGCACTCCAAAGCTTTGTGACTATATTCATTACATGGATAACACTGACCATGAAAAATTCTTTCATACCTTTGTTTTGGTGTCTATCTTCTTTGAGGTGTAAAGGTAGCTTATTAATTTTTTTCTTTCTTAGTTCTTTTGAAACTTTCCTTTGCTTTTGTAGATGGTTGACTTGCAACCTTTTCTTCATCCTTTACCTCATGCTTCTTTGAGGTTCTTTCTTCAACATGTATAGCTTCTTTCTTGTATCCAAGACCTGATTTATCATTTGGTGATCTTTGACTTTCCAAGATCTCATTCAAGATTAGTGAGCTATTCAATAATTTGTTTGACTTCTCTACTTTCTTTCTAAGATCAACAAATTCAGCTTCTAACTTATGACATGACTCTTCCTTTTCATTAATTTGATTCTTGAATAGTTCCTCTACCCATTTGGATTCTTCAATTTGGGCCTTGAGATGGAAAATAGTTTCAAAACTTTTTCTAATCTCATTATCTACTTTTATATCTTCTTTCTCATTCTTTAGTCTTGTGATATGTTCTTCCTTTATTTCTAATTGAGTCTTATTACTCACTTCTTGTTCCTTAAGCATTTCCCTTAACTTCAAAATGTTCCTTTTACTCCTCCTAAGAAACTTCTTAGTGTTATCTGAAATATAGATATAGTCTATATAATAGTGGTCATTGATATATTCATATGAACCATATTCAACTTTCTTTTGAAGTTCTAATATATCTTCTTCTATTATTTCCATGGGATAACTACCATCAAACTCTACACAAACTCTTTCTAGATTTTATTCTTCACTTGTAGAGAAAAAATCAACATCATCACATTTTGAATCATTGCAATCCAAAGTCTTTGGAGATTTTTTACCTTCATTTGAAATACCTTTGAGATCTTCCTTTTTGCCAACATCATCACATGATTCCTTTCTTTCATTTGAAATGTCTTCAAGATCTTCATTTGTGCTAACATCATTACTTGATTCTTTGTCTTCATTTGAGATGTTTTCAAGATCGCATTTAGAAATAATGCATTCAATAGTTTTTGGAGATTCTTTACCTTTAATGATCTTGATGGAGTGGTCTTCAATATATTCCTTATCCTTCTTTATTTGATATGTCTCCTATAGATTTAACCATAGATCCTTGGAGGAAGTGCATTTTCCCATGCTCTCTTTGATAGGACTTGAGAGTCCTCTAAGAATGGTCGTGAGAGCCAATGCATCATTCTTCTTTCCTTCCCTTTGAGATGAAAACTTTGACTTGTTATTCATTGAAACTAATCCACCAATGATTGCCTTCCAAATACCTTCTCCCATCTCTTTCAAGCGTACTCTCATCTCTATTCTCCAAGTAGAATAGTTTTCATCATCAAGGATTGGAAATTCATCATCCATTTGTGTGTCTATAGATCTAATCCAAGATTTTTAAGGCTTATAGTGAAGGCCCACTCTGATACCAATTTTTGGACACACCGACCACACTTAGAGGTGGGGGGGTGAATGAGTGTGGATCTCTTTTCACAAAAATTCCCTCTTACACAAAACTCATTAGCTATCAGTCACTATTTACTCATTACTTATTGCTATCATTTATAACCAGTTAAATGTGAACATATATTAGCAACATATATCAACAATATATCATCAACAAATCATCACCACAAGGAATACAAAGAACACAAGATGTATGTACAATTTTCTTTTTATTACGGACTTCAATCATTGGGGGTTTTTCAGCAACAACTAAATAAAGTAAAACTCTACAAGAGAAATAGCTCTATATGTAAGACTCATCTTACATTCTCATCACCAACTGAGATGAGGCAACCATCCTCCACAGATATCAATCTGTCACAGGTACGCAACCTGTCAGTAGTGTAGCCCGTGTGTGTACACGCCCTGGCTCACTACAGTTAGCCTATGTACGTGGTTAGTCTATATTATAACCTGTGTATGCCTTCTGAGTTACTTAGGGTTTTCTTTTCAATATCAACTCAAATCCTCTGCAATCTTCAATCACATTTCCATCTGTCTTTCACTGTCCAATATGATCCAGAACCAATCAAAACACATCTAATCTCTCCGACAACTTATTCATGCTACTCAACCATACAATATGAATGTTACTCAATCATGTATAAGCAACCTATATACTATATCCATCATATCAGTACTGAATCATAAGAGTGTTTCTCACTCTATCAACCAACACAAACCACATCACAACAACATACCAAGAATGCCCTAGGAATTCACCACAAAACAACCAATAATATCCATCAAGATAACAATGTAACCATACTAGAGTCTCAATGGAATATTTGAGCCCACAGAATGCAGATATGGAAGTTGCTTCAGTCTTTAACAGTCAGCCATCATCTCAAACACCAATCTCTATGACTTCAGCCATTGTACGTGCTCTATCCTCATACAACCTGCGTATATACACGTCCTGGCCCATTGCAACCCGCGTATACCTCACAAACTAGGGTTTCTAAACCTCTGAGACTTTTTTCGTCAAGATCTCAGACATGCCAAAACTTTGATGCATTCGTGAGATCCTCCATACTCTCTCTCTCTCAGAATAGATCTTCAATCATGCTCAAGAGATACATAAGAGATTCTCCCAAATATGTACATTTCACAAGAGACCCTTGCCTCTTATTTATACTCTTCATCTTGTAGGTCACTTGACTTTATCATTTAAATAATAATTTCTTCTTTGCAAGCTCTTTGAATTCTTTTAACTTTTGGGGCTTCAAGCCAACATATGAGGGTCCTCTGACTTCGTAAGGCCATAACTCTCAAACTATGAGGAGTTATGTGACATTCCACATACCACCAGAAATGGCATGACAAGAGCTATCCATCTAGGATAGTTTCACCAACAACTTCATTGATCTTTATCTCATTATTCCACATATGAGCATGGGTTCTCGAACCATACTTCAAGGATAACTCATCCATAAAGAATATTCCCATGAGGGATTTCACCATAAGGGGACCACTTTTGAGTTCATCCATTTGTGCACCTTATCAACCATGATAAGACAACAATGTTTCATCAATCCAACAACACATCATATCAATGAAAACTCATTGATCCATCTTCCTCTATGTATGAAATCATATGACTATGATTCCACTTGACACCTATCCATTCACAACAATCAATCAATTATTACTTGACATCAATCAATCACTTTCCATCAATCAATCATTTGACATCAGTCAATCAAACCGTTGGCATCAATGACAACATGATCCAACAAATATACCGATGGAAAGGTCTAACCAAGAAGAATGGATTTCGACTGGCGCAGGTAAGTGCCCCTGATAGTCATCTGGGCCCCAAATCCCCAAAAAACGTCGTTTATGGCCTCAAAACGGCCCCAAAATTTTGGAACCCGAAACATTGTTGAATAAATGCCAAGATGGAAAACTATTTTTCGAGCCTATGGAATAGGTGGGTAGCCGCCAATATCCACCTGGATCAAATTCCTTACTTGGTACTTTAGGGAATTTGGTTGGCTTGAAACTTTTTTTTGTTTGAAGACAATTTTGTTCCATCCTTAAAAACAAATTCTCTGTGTCTAATATTGCTCCCTTATTATAAGAATAGTCCAGAGTATAAGAAACCCAAGTTTGTGGGTGAACTCAAGGTGGACAAGTCCAAGCCTTGGTGTTTTTATGATGTTTCTTACAACAATTCTATTTGTGGATATAGGATTGTGTTGTACATCTAACTAACCTCAAATATTTTCATTTCAAAGAAAATGGACAAAGATGAAAAAAAAATTTAGTTATTTTATGGCTTTATTTCTGAAGTTTTCTCTATGATGAGGGTTCACTTCTCTACATGTTTTTGGAGACTTTGGTCTAGTCATTAATTGCCTATCTAGTTCTATTCAATTAAATAATATCAAATCAAGGACAATGGATGACCAACTTCAAGGAATTTCTAGTTTATTTTCTTAGATCGATTTCACTCATATATATTTTGATGATATCATTTTTATGGCGAGGATTCCCCACAGTCTTGGAAAACAACTAAGAATCCTCAAGGATTTTTTCTCCAATATGGGTATGACTGTTAATATTTACAAGACTAAGGTCATGATAATTAAATCTAAAAAGATCACTTATGATACCTTTGTATATGAAAACAACAACTTCGAGGAAGTAACTTCATACAAATATCTTGGAATCGATATTCACCACAAGATCAACTAGAATTATAGCATTGAGAAAAGGATTATTGGGGGATGTAAATGTTATTATAGGCTTGAAAACAGTTGTCAATGAGTCGATCTTTGGATATGGAATAAGACCAAACTCTTATTTGAGACTCTTTTTATGCCTATTATTCTATATGGATGTGAAGTATGGGGATGCACTATCTCTCGTGAAACATGGAAAATACAAAAAAAATCCAAAAGAATTTTATAACCTATAATCTCAAAATTAAAGGAAATACACCCTATCCCATACTCCACTTAGAGGAAATCCTTCCCCCCATTGGGAGCATGACTATGACTAGATACCTAATGTATAAGAACAAGTTAAACAACATGGAAGAAAAGAGGCTTCCAAAAATTACTCCAAAATCCATTTGTAACCACCTTTGACACTAGTGAGGATGGCATAATGATGCCCATTGGAGAATCATGGAAGAGACCATTTCTAAAAATAAAGATACTATTAAAAATATTATAAAATCAAAATTTAAGGAGAAAATGCAGTGTGAAAAAGACTTAGAGGAAAAAATAAAATTAAGGTATTATAAGGATGTAATCAACCCTAATGTAGAAGATCGAAATTATCTCTTTGTTTTGACAAGTGTAAAGAAAAAAATAAGCATTGTTATGATAAGAACAAATTCTCACGAGCTCCATAGTGAAACTGGGCATTGGTCAATTCAAAAAATGCCATGGGATGAAAGAGTGTGCCACCTTTTTGACACTAAGAAGGTTGAAGATGAACATCACTTTTTCTTAGATTGTCTAGCCTATACCCAGATTAGATCTCAATTTCAAAATATTTGTCACTACCAACCTTCCTAACATTTTAACTCAAAAAAACTATGGTGATCTTGGAAAGCTTCTCTTAATGTTTTTTGAGCACATAAACAAAATTCTAAATAATTGCAAGTAATCCCTTACCCTATTAAGGTTCAATAGAATAAAAGACCCAACCCCCTAGGAAACTGTACGATGAACGACCCAGATATACCTCTCAGAGTTACTCTGTCATAGTATGTCTCCGTAGGTTACTCCGAGAGATACTCGGTGATGGATGGTCGAGATCTATTAACCAAAGATCTAATGATAGAATATTAGAGTGGATTCCATCAGTCTCTCATCCCCCTTCGCGTACGACCCTTGGTATCGGATCATTCCTTGGGAGACACCTATCCCCTACGCATTGGAGGGTTGATGCCAACCATGCGATCATGATGACACCTTCCTCTTGCGATCGATAAGAAAGATCATTGGAATGTACAATCGATGTTTCATTTATTTGGGTCACATGGATGGTCAAGATGGATCCCAGAGTCTTTCTTTCGGGGTGTCTTCCATCGCGGTGATCCAAAGGAACCCAAACACCTCACGACGATGAATGGTCATGATCACTCCATTGTCTGCTTCGATTGATTGATGGACCGGATCTTCGATCAAAGTCTCCTCTGTCATAGTCCCACTACGGGTATGATCACATTTCACTATGATGGTTATGAACCTCGGTCGATGGTGTAGATATTCCCGCCCCTGGATCCAACAGTCGACAGATAAGGTGGGTTGTGTAATGACATGGGGTCTGACAAATATTCCCCCCCTGGTCCCTCCTCTAATCCTCAATAGAAATGTAACCTCTTTGGACACGGTGGTGATCCTAGTCATCAGGGTATGTCATGATGACATCACCTCTTCAGTTGGTATCATTCAAATGAGACCCACCGAGATCTACGATGGAGTTTTATTGCAGTCTCATCATGATGGATGACCTAGATCATCCCTCGGGGTTCTAGGGTCATTCTAACCAAGAGGATCCTCACCGTATTAATCTCCACTAATCTAATGATCTAGGACCATCCATAGACACCCTACGATAGATCAACGACCTTCCTTTATTTCAAAGTACTCACTCCATGGTTGTCACTCTCAACACCGATGGAGGGTCATGATCTATCTTTCCTTCCATATCAATGGTTGAGATCGTGTCTCACCCTCGTTCTGATTAAGGGTCCATATTTAACCCATGCTCCAAATCAATGGCCACAATCATCCTAAGCGAATTTAGGGTTTCCCACTAGTTTAACAATCGATTCAAGACTTAGTCTCTTTCACGAAAATATTTCCCCTCAATAGCTCAACATTTTTTGTTATATATATATAGAGAGAGCTAAGAAGAAATCATATTTTTTTTATTTTACCCATAATCACTTTTTATACGTAATTTATTTTTATACTTATATTTGAAGTAATAACTATAATTTATTTTTATACATAATTTCTTCGAGTAATAACTATTCTGAATAACATTTGAAAATAGCTTTTTCCACCTTTACAAAGATCTTATACAATAAATTAAGGGAAACTGGTGACCTTTATTGCGGACGAACTGAAACCTGGCATGATGTACTCCATGATCCTGTCCATTTTTCGCTCAGGCTGGGGTTTTCCTGCAATACGAATTCTCCAATTAATGTTCTGTGAAAAGTCCATAAATTCAAACCAAGAAGAAAGCAGACTTACTATATGGTAACTCCCATGTATCATATTGATACAAGTACAAGGTTGGTATAATTATATCCAAGTCTAGTGGGTGGCCTCCTTGGACCTTATCCTTCATATAGAAGCCCACTAACTCCTCTTCTGTGGCATATAACCTCAACCCTGGAATCCCAATTTACTCTTCCCGTTGCATAGCCCCATCGTTGTAGACTTCTTTCAACATAGGCAACCCCAATCCCGATTATGAAATTGCCTGTAGATAAGTTGGAAAAATATTTCAGAGATTTGACGTCGGGCATGGATTGAAACATAAAATCGATATTGAAGGGTTCACGCGCGTGAGGAGCAGAGTTCATTGATTTAACATTTTCTCGTTCAAAGTCATTATTAATCGATTCTTCTACGTAATGATAGTACCATCTTGTTTCGTTATAATATCTGAATTTTTTTCCAGAAATGACATCACATCTCTCGGTTGGATGTGATTTAGTGTGGTGCGAGGGATACTATAATTTGTTGGGAATGGAAGTGCGGTGCCATTGATCTTATGGGTTGGATTCAGTTTAATTGGTTTGTTCAATTATATAATAATTACTTTATGTGGACTGAAATTGAATTTTCTATTCGTATTTTTATTGTTTTGGTTTGTTTTTTTAGGTTTAAAATTAAATTAAAAATTAAAAAGTCTCCTAGGTGGGTGTAAGGTAGTTGGTGATGGAGTTTACTATTAAGAAACTTTGTTATATGATGTCACATGTTTCAAATCTAGAATTACTTGGTTTACTTTGTGTGTTAGTATGGGACATTGATGTAGATATAGAAAATCTCAGGGTTCATGATTTAAATCATTACAACAATATATTCTTTATAAACTCAACATGTGTGTTGTTCCAACCAATATATAGGGAATAACTTTTAGAGTAAAATGAATCAAGGGCTGAAATTTGTACACATGATACTTCACCATTCCATTCGTACTTTAAAAAATTCATAACCTGAAACCAACTTGTTTCCTAGTTTCAATACTAGTAAAAAACCTTAATTTGAAGAGAATGTATCTCCAAAAATACAACAAATAAAGATATGAAAATTTGACCCAATTTATATCTATATGTCACATCTACATCATATAAATTCCAGATCCTGAAACCTTCCAGAAAAAAAGTTGTAGTGAAGATGTTGGTCGTGAGGATTGTCTAGGTCTCATAGCAAATGTTAAGAACCAAATATCAAAACAACATAAAAACCTCATAATAAGTACTAAACGCCTTGAAAAAGAGATAAATTAAGATAATAATCCTCTTCGAGGGGGAAGCCTCCTTATACATCATATGAATTCACAATTACCAAATGATTCCAAATGAAAAGGTCTCCTTGGCATATAGAGGAGACTAGGAGGTACAATTACAACTAATGGACCTAATCCCACATAAATAAAATAACATTACTAATGTAATATGTCTGAATTAAGGGGTAATGTGCCACGAATTAGGGATTAACACTTCCATGCCATAACCTACCATGAAGTCATATTCAGGTGAAATGGAAATACACTGGGAATAATCTCAAATGAACAAAGATCCCGAGAAGAGGAACGAAATAAAGTCGAAGAAGAAGAAACAACATTAGAAGTGACAACCAAAACCACAACTTCAACCTTTGACTCAACAACATCAATAGAAGAATAAAGGAAAAAAAAAATTAATCTAATGAGGTGGGATAAAACAAAGAGAGAAAAAAATTGGAAGAGAAAGAGAAAAGAAAACAAAGGGAAGTTGAGGAAGTAGAAACAACCAAGAGACAAAGGAAAAAGGAAAAATTGCATAAGAAAAAGGAGGACATTGTTGAAAATAAATGAAATGAAGAAGAATATGAAGGTAAGGAGACAACTGAAGCCAAAAATGCAGCAGAGTCTAAAGCAAAAGAAATAGTGAAAGAAGAATGGAAAGCAATAGAGAAGAAAAGAGTTGTTGATGAAGCCAAAAATAATAATTAGACGATCAGCAAAGTAAATGGGATGAGGAAGCATTGAAAAATGATGATTCCCCAGGGATACATATATCCTAGGATTATTTGTGGAAGAGCCTCTCACCAGTGAGAACTTCCCTCTTAGAGAACTTGGATTGGGACTCTACACGACCTCTAATGATAGCAAGGTGGCTAATTTGAAAACATTTTAGTTTGATAAGGCCTCCTGTAAAATTGTACAACAAAAAATGAATAATCTCTCAATCACTGTGATATCCTCCCTATCAGTGGTCACAAAAAACCTAGTGACATAAGATGTTAGAAAATACCCACTCTCCATTAAATTCGTTGAAATTACCTTCATGATGGCATCAAAACAGAACATGAAGGACCTAGTCTGGGAAAATAAGGAAAATGATGAATGGATTAGAGAACTGGAAGAATAAATTATGCAAGAGAAGAAAGATAAAGTGAGCCTTAAGGAGTTCAATATAGGGACAAAAAGAGTTAGAATAGAACTTCGTGAGATGTCTACTGACATGTATGAAAATCTCCAAGTCTTCCATCAATTGGAAGCATAAATCATAGCTCAACACATCTTGGTACAATCCAAGAATGTCAAATTTATCACCATTAGAGAAGGTCCAAATGACATGCAGCAATGTATTGTTGAGAACCTAGATTCCCAAGTTGAGTTGCCTCACATTTTGGAGCGGTAAAGGAAGATTGACTAGGTTTCCCTTAATATCTTCCAACAAGCCAAAGATAAATTTGAAAGGGAAACAAGGAGTTCACTTTCCATCTGTGCACAAATTCACAAGGCAGTGCACATTTTAAAACATAAAGGGAACCTGTGTCCCATCAAGGCACTCAGAAAAACCAAAAATAATAAGAAAATCTTTGAAGAAACCTAATAGAATATAAAATAGAGACAAGAGGAAGCTCAAACAACAACTAGGGTAACAACATACTTGATGGAAGAACATCTATTCAAGAAATACAAAAAACAAAATATGATCCAATATTTTATGGTTAACTTGACAAGGGATACGAAAACCCTCTCACACAACTTGGCCTCCCATGAAGCTTCCTTGGAAACACTCATGTACCATAGAATCATATCCATCGTAGGAAAACATGAAGCTTGGGAAGCTTACCTGCGAGACAAGGACATGTAAAGAAAGAAAAAACAACAAATTCAAATTTGTCTACAAATATCTCCTATTTTGTCTTTTTGTCAATCATAATAAGTTTTGTCTTACTATAAGACTTGTCAACATCACTTGAGAAGAGGAAGTCGAAAATACTTGTAACTAGTTCTTGTTGAATTCAATAATACCCCTTGGGAATTTACTAAGAGTACTATAAGAGAAGGAAGAGGCCCATTTTGAAATGACTCTTCAAGCATTGTAAAATT
>SNQJ01S0144107.1:0-14616 GCA_010110895.2 Picea sitchensis
TGTCTTCAATTGGTTACAACACAAATCCACTCAAAACCCTTACTTCGCATAGAAAAGAAGATCTGTGCATCTCACTAGATCCTTCTTCCTTGTACTTTAGCAGAAAGCCTTCTACAACCTCTTACAACAACTAGCACTTAGCTCTGCAAGCCTCTTACAATCATTCACAAAGCATTTACAATCCACATTTGATCACACAGATCTAACTACTAGCACTAAGCCATCGACCATTCTTACATTGCCTAAGTGTCTATTTATACATTACAAAAGTGGTCCTAAGCACAGGTAAACCCACGGGCCGACATCCATTTCCCATTACATTAACCCAAAACCCTAAAAGAGGCCCAAAAGTGGATCGAGATCCCACAATCTTTTCTTCATCTGGCACTCCATATTTCACAGGGTGTCGAAGTCCAAAAATGGTCAATTATGACCAAGTGTTCCTTGAAACTTGGTCAAGGGCCAACAACCCTCAATATACAACTTGACCACTACAAATGGTTGAATCACGGAGGGATAATTTTCGTAACTCTCCCAAATGCGACCTTGTGCGTAACCCCCGTGTGAGAGGGGGATCCCATAAATCCTATATGACAATTGGAGTTTTCTCTCCTTATCGCAAGATGCTAATGTTTGTTTTTAATACTTTGGAGAGTTGTACTCATAGCCTAATCCAAAGTGCTAATCCTAGTCTAATGTTGGTGGAAGATTCTAAAAACAAAATGTTCTAGATAAATTTTAATTAGCATTAATTTTGCAACTATTCTTTACTCAAGGGTGTATGAAAGTGAAACTGATGGTATTATGACTCAATCCCAAAAACAAAATGCACAATAGATGATAAACAATCTTTTCTTTCAATGAATGCCTATTTAAGGGAAGGAGAAAAATGTTCTTTTCACTGTCAAACACTAAGATGCAGAATCCTCAAACAATTGTTTCTCAATCAAATCTAGTATAGTGCTAAAGATTTCATAGAAGTCCTTTCTAATATAAAAAAACAATAATAAAAAATGTATCCTTTTTCTTTATGTGTGAATGATAATCAACTTGATGTAAAGCTCCCTATGTCATTCAGACTTTAAGATCAACGAGATTCAGAAAATCAGAAGCAAGTTTCACACAAACAAAAACACACTCTCATCGTGATTTAAACAAGAAAGACAAAGATAACAAAACTTGCAAAAAGAAAACCAAAAACTCAAAAATAAAGAAAAAGGCTTCGACTAGATGATCTCAAAGATCAAATGGGATGGTGCACAAACCTTTGAATTTCCTCATAACATCTTCCACTCAGACAGATAAGTGAGAGGAAAACAATAAACTATAAATCATCAAAGACAAAGAGTGACTTGAAGGTAAGGAAAAAATAATCAAAATTACAAACAAAAATGGTAAATTCTCAGAAAATAGAGTGTTGAAGGCCAATACTAAGGTGTAATGAGGTTGTAAGACTCCCGATCAAGTTCCAAAAACAATAAATGAACTCAGAGAATGAAACTCTAGGAGATTTTTCATAGAAAAGGGGCAGGGCTCTGGTGTAAAGATCACGGGGGAATTCCAACGCTCTGTGTAAGGCCAATAGGGAGTGCCAACACTCTGGTAGAAGAGGTAGGGGAGTGTTAGCCTCTAAAAATTTAGAAAAATGCCCAAAAAATGAAAATTTCAAAAAAACTCGGACAATCAGAGTGAATGTGATGAAATAAAGAGCCAATCAACAGATCCAAGAATAAGAGACATGGTATGGAGAAGGTCAAAGAATGAGAAAATACCAAGACAAGATCTAAGAAAGGAAACATAAATCAGGGTCCCTCCCTAGTGGAGTCACCAATTTCTGTTACAGAGAAATCCCCTTGTGGACAAGTGGATTCTCTCTTGGGCTCTAGACTCCTAAGACCAACATAGAAAAGTTCAATTGTCGACACTGAATTTCCTTTGCATGAAGCTAAACTATCAAAGAAGAGGAAGGAAGAATAGTAAATACCTTTTTACCGATGTTTGTCCTTTCTCTATCTAGGATGATATTGATCTCCAAGTTCTTCAGAAGGTCCTGTGGTACAATGAGAAACAACATTGATACTTCCTACTCTACCATGATAAGCTTCATAATGAATCTATGAAAGAAACAAGTTCATAAAATGTATGCAAAATTTAAAGGAAACATGCCAAGCATATATTTATATTAATGAGAACAAAGTGGTGCTTACAGTCATGGATGTAGTGCAACAACTTCACCAAGCTCCCTTTGTCCAGACCCTTTCTCAAATAATCCACACACAAAATGTTGATTCTTCAATGATATTTCCCTTATGAGATCATAAGTTTGATGCTTCATAATGCTTCCCCTTTCACCATGAAGAGGCCTCCTTATATAGGTTTTGAGAGGCCTAAACACTTAAGAGATACTTTGGATAAGTTGAGGATTATTCTCCTTTAGTTGTGTATCTTTCCTAAAGTCGAGCGTTGACCACAGATCCGAACCCAACCAACTCCATATATGAAGGGATTCTTCCCTGATTTCTCTCAAGAATACAAAGATTCTCTCAAAAAATACCATCACTCCCTTAGAATGGGGCACAGAGCATTGGAACACTCCCCCAGAGGCCATCGAGTGTTGGCACTCCTTGACAGTGTATAGGGGAGCACTACCTTCCAAACTTGATTTTTTAGTGGTTTTCTCAATGGAAAAAGACTTGTACTCTTTGTCAAATGATTTATTCTCTTCAAAACCATCATTTTGAGGTGTCTTGTAAGTGTTCTTGATAATGTCTTCCGAGACACAACATAGGCAAGAAGACAGTGTGATATTTGCGACACTTGTGGGCGTAATGCGACACTTGTGACATTTGGTAATGATGACACTAGGCCATCATCGTAATGAGTAATTTTGATGTTTAACAGAGTGAAAGCAAGCTATAGTGGTGCATCAAGCATGTGTACACATGCATTAGTGGTGTAGGGCACGTACACCTTCAAAAAAATGGTTTTTAGAAAAGTTGTTTAGCGATGGCTTGGAAAAGATAGCAACTAAGATGGCCTGATGCCATGTATGCATCTCTGGTGCAGTCTAGGGTTGTAACACCAAGGAGATCCATAAACTTTATGAACTGCTCCTACTATCGAAGTAAGTACTATTACTCCTACTTTTGTTTTAGCATCATTAAGTAATGATAGTAACCAGAGTAGTCAGAGCAGTTAGAGTACTGTTACCAACAGTTTAGTACATACTCAGTCAAGAAACCAAGGAATATCTATGGTAGATGAAATGAGGCTACCTATCTTTAGAGGATATGGATATGAATATCCTTATGAACACTTGTTGTTGGACCTTGACCAATTTTTGGAGAACCTTGGTCACATTTGACCATTTTTGGGACTTCGACAGGCTGGTCGAAGGCGTAGCGCAAGGCGAAGTGGAGATCGCGGGATCTCAGCCCCTTTTTAGGGAATTTTTGGGTTTAGGGTTTATGTAACGAGTATGGGGATGTCATCCAATGGGTTTACCCATGTTTAGGCCCTTTAGTAATGTATAAATAGAAATCTAGGTGATGTAAGTAGAGGAGAGACCTATGTGTGTAATCTGGCGAGTGAGATAAGTGCAATTTCTTTGTGCATACTGTGTGTTGATACCTTGTAGAGATAAGTGCAAGTGATTGTAAGAAGCATGTGTGCAGACTGTAAGGAGGCATTGTGTTGTAACCTAGCTTGGGGAAGGAGGGTCTGGCGAGGTGCGCGTAGATCTCTTGTCCTATGCAGAGTGGGTTCTGAGGCTTTGTGCATGTAAGAGGATTGACGGAAGACAATAAATAAGAATAAGAGTTGGTGGACGTAGCCCCACACTAGGGTGAACCATGTATATCCTGTGTTGTGGTTGCTTTCTCCATTATAATTGTTATGTTATTGATGTGATTTATGCTTAGTGCAGTGATATATGTTAGATGCACCTGATATAATAGTATCTTAGTGATTAGTAATGGGAATGAATGGTAGATATGATCTATTTCTAAATGGTAAGTTCTTGGATGTATTAGATCTTGTGAATACTGTGTTGTTCTGTAATTAGGGTTTTCCCCTGTGAAGTGAATATTAATGAATGTTAACTGCTAAGTTCTCTGTTAAGAGTTGTAATCTCAAATATCTGTCCCATATGTTGGGTATGTGTTATATTATTTGCATGGGTAGTATTGTATGAGTGTATGAGCCGAGCGTGCAGAAATTCGGGGGAAACACCCCCCCAAAAAAAAAAAACATTCTCCACCGGGACCACATTATATTTATGTGGTTTTTCGGCACATGGCTTCTTTTTTCGATGGATTTCTATTTTCGGTTAATGAATTAGGGTTTTGGACTAATCTAGGTCATTGGGTTAGGTTTTTGGATGTCGTTGGATTCTATATGTATTTTGTATTTTAAACTTTGTAACATGAATGAATAATATTGAATATGCTGGTTTTCCCGGTTTGGGTTTCCAGGGGAAAAATCTCTATGTAATGTTTGTATTTTCCATTGTATCTTTTTTGTTCTTTTTATGAATATCCGTTTGTAGTAGATATTGTACAAGGTTAGAATTTACATTTGTTATCAGAGCTTTATTGGCTTCAGGGGTACGCCTTTGTGGTCAAGGGTTTGGCTCGAGATTGTGATAATCCTTGTTACAGTGGGGGATCTGCGATATTGTTTTTTAAGGTGAAAAGAAATGGCAAGCAATTCAAATATGGAGGTCGAGAAGTTTAATGGGAAAATTTTTGAGTTGTGGAAGCTCGAGATGAAATATTTGTTGGTGGATAGAGATCAGTGGATCGTAGTAGATCCAGGTACTGAACCTACARGARCTTCTTCAGATGACTAGAAAAAGTTGGATCGGAAGGCAAAGAGAAAAATCTGATTGTCTMTCCGATTTAGTATTACTGAATGTGTAATACGAAGCTACAATCAAGGATTTATGAGAAAAGTTGGGGAATTTGTGTCAGTCTAAGTCCCTAGTAAATAAACTATTCCTGAGAAAGAAGCTGTATAACYTGAGGATGAGATATGGAGACTAAATAGTAGAGCATTTGAACGCCTTCAATATTGTGGTAAGTCAGTTAGTATCTGTTGAGATTAAAATTTCAAAAGAAGATAAATGTATCATTTTGGTGTGTCCTTTACCAGACTCATGGGATAGTCTAGTTGTGGCCATAGGTAGTAATACAATTTCCTTGAATTTTGAAGAAGTTGTCTAATCCTTGTTGTTGGAGGAGATGAGACGAAATAATATGGAAGGACATAGCACAGATGCATTATTTGCAAGAGGACGTTCCCAGAAAAGAAACATATCTAATTTCTCAAGTGGGAGATCTAAGTCTAAGGGTAGATTTAAATCTCCTAGAAAGTTTGTAAGGGTATGTTGGAGATGTGGAAAAGTAGGGCACTATAAGAAGCAATGTAGATCCAAAGTTGAGAAAAAGAAGGGATCTAAAGAATCTTCTTCTACAGAAGAAAAGACCTCCAAGGAAGAAGGAGGGGATGTGTACTTGGCCTCTTCAAGCACACATCCAGATCATGAGTCATGGTTGGTTGACTCTGGTGCATCCTTTCATATGACTCTCTACAGGGAGTGGTTCTATGAATATGAAAGGTATGATGGAGGTAATGTTTTCTTAGGTAATGATTCGACAACTAGAATCATAGGAAGAGGAAGGTTCAAGTTGAGGCTCATATATGGAAGGATTAGAACACTTCCTGGTGTTCTACACATCCTAGGTTTGGCCAGAAATTTGATTTATGTAAGAAAAATGGATGATGCAGGGGTAAAAACAATATTTGAAAAGGAAACCTGCAGGATGGTTCGAGGAGCAATGGTGTTGCTGAGGGGAGTTTGGTTTGGAACTCTGTATAAGATGCAAGGAAGCACTATTAGTGATGGGTGTAATAGTTCCATTGTTCTTGATATTGGATTTGAAGAAGAAAGAACTCCTAAAGTCTCTAGAGAAAAGGTTATGCTGTGGCATCAAAGACTGGGCCATATCAGAGAGAAGGATCTTCGACTACTACACGGTAAAGGTATGGTTGAAGGTATGTCTAACTTCTCTTTGGATTTTGATTTCTGTGAACATTGTCTATATGGGAAGAAGAATCAGGTAAGATTCCCCTTTGGTGCAACGAGGGCAGAAGGAATTTTACAGCTAGTTCACAATGATGTTTTTGGACCTGTGTCGGTCCCATCATTGGGAAAATCTGTGTACTATGTCTCATTTATAGATGAATTCTTGAGTAAGACTTGGATATATTTCCTCAGGAAGAAATCTGAAGTCATTGATAGTTTTAAAGAGTTTAAGGCTCTTATTGAGAATCAAACAGAGAAAATAATTAAGGTGTTGAGGACAGATAATGGAGATGAGTTCTACGAAAATGAATTTGAAGAATTCTGTAAGAAGTGTGGTATAGAAAGGTAGAATAATATTCCATATACACCTCAGCAGAATGGAGTTGTAGAAAGGATGAACATGATGTTGATGGAAAAATCAAGGTGCATGCTCAGTGGTGCCAGGTTAGGGAAATAATTATTGGCAGAGGCAGTGGGTACTGCATGCTACCTGGTCAACTAATCACCCTCATCAGCGTTGGACGACAATACTCCACAAGAGGTATGGAATGGTAAGGAACCTTCTCTCACACATCTCAAGGTTTTTTGCTGTGATGCATATGTTCATGTTCCAAAGGAAAATAGGAGTAAGCCGGATAAGAAGGATGAAAAGTGCATCTTTATTGGATATAAATATGGTCTCAAAGGTTATAATATTTGGAACCCAGAAACTAAGAAGGTAGTGTATATCCAAGATGTGGTATGAAGATAAATGAAGGATTTTGTTAAACATGAAGCCCTACCATGTAAGGAAGAACCAAAGAAGATAGAGTTTGATTTAAAGGATGATAAATCAGCCTCTATAGAAGAACATGAATCAGAAGAAGAAGATCCTCATACTCCAGTATTGAGGAGATCATATCAAGAAATAAGGCTATCGGAAAGGTATAGTCCATCTGATTTCCGTTCAAATTTTTCTTTGTCTATTACTCATGATGATCCTAGAACTGTTAGGGAGGCAGTGGATTTAGAGGATGGAAATATATGGAAAAGGACCACAGACGAAGAAATGGCATCTTTGGATAAGAATGAGGCTTGGGATATAGTGGAGTTTCCTACTGGAAGAAATCCCATTGGCAACAAATGGGTATTTAAAAATAAGTTGAATGCAGAAGGAAAAGTGGACAAATACAAAGCTCGGTTAGTAGAAAAGGATTATTCCCAGGTTGAGGGAATTGATTTTGGTGAGATTTTTTCTCCTGTTGCCAAGTTAACCTCCATAAGATTTTAGTTATCTATTGCTACTGCATTTGATTTTGAAATAGAACAAATGGATGTGAATACAACATTCCTACATGGGGACCTGGAAGAAGAAATCTATATGAAACAACCAGAAGGTTATGTTGTGAAGGTAAAGAAGGAGTTGGTATGCAAGATGAAAAAGTCCCTGTATGGTTTAAAACAATCATCAAGAATGTGGTATAAAAAATTTGATACTCATATGCTAGGACTTGGCTTCACAAGAAGCAAAGAAGATCACTTTGTGTATTTTAAATTAATTGGTGGTCATTTGATTTATTTGGTCTTATATGTGGATGACATATTGTTGATAGGAAACAACAAGGAGATTATCCAGGATGTGAAAACTCAGTTTTCCTCTAAATTTGACATGAAGGATCTTGGTACTTCAAATTTCATTTTGGGCATGGAAATTAAAAGAGATAGGAAAATGAAACTCTGGTTAAATCAAAGAAAATATGTCGAGACAATATTGTGAAGGTTTAATATACATGAGGGCATAAACCCGATCAAAGGTTCCTATTCTTGTTGGTGTAAAGTTGTTTGTGGATCGGTGTCCCAAGACACATGAAGAGGAGGACATGTATCATGTTCCATATGTGAGTGTAGTTGGCAGTTTGATGTATACAATGGTCTGTACTAGACGAACGTACACATCTGATTGGAGTTTGAAGGTATATGTCAAAACAGGGAAGAACATTGGACAATAGTAAAAGGGTTTCAATTATTATTTGTGTGCTTGCTTGCTAGATATGGATTGTGGTATGAAGGAAGAATGGGATTGGACAAAGTGAGGTGGATTATACATGGCTTTGTGTATGCATACTTGAGTTGGAAATTTAGATTGTAGGAGATACAATTGGGTATGTTTTTAACCTGTTTGTAGGAGAAATAATTTGGATGATCAAAAGATAGGTTGTAGTGGGACTCTCAACCATAGAAGTTGAATACATGGTAATACACTCATCCAAGTAAGGAAACAATATGGTTAAAAATGTGTGTTTAGGTATTGGGTTGAATTTACAACAAGATGTAAGGTCGTTGTGGCAGTCCGCGATTACTGCAGTTGTTACGGTGAAGAGCCACGCTTATCATTCAAAGCTGACACATTGATGTTCTGACATCACTTTGTAGAACCGCGGTGAAGAAAGTTTCATTGATGAAGGTGGATAGTTTGAAGATATGTATTGTGACAGTCACAGTGCAATTGTTCTGGTGAAGAACCCTGCTTATCATTCAAAGGCAGAGCACATTGATGTTCAATATCACTTTGTAAGAGACACGATTGAAGAAAAGAAAGTTTCATTGATGAAGGTGGATAATTTGAAGAATGTTGCAGACTCATTAAAAAAATATGTGAGCACTAAGAAGTTCACTTAGTGTAGAGGATCCATAGGCATTTATGCCCTGGATTGTTGACTATGTAACCATGTAACCCCCTGTATGCAAAGAAAACAACCAGTGGGAGAATGTTGGGTATGTGTTATATTCTTTGGGTATGTGGGAGAATGTTGGGCATGAAAGGGGGTTAGAGGGGGGGACATTAGGCCCCCCCTAGGGGGGTGCAAGGGAAATGCCCCCAATTTTATTTTTTTTTGCATCAGGACCACATTTTTTGGGACTGCATTATATTTAGGTGGTTTTTCGGCACACGGTTTCTTTGTCGATGGTTTTCTATTTCCGGTTAAGGAATTAGGGTTTTGGACTAATCCAGGTCATTGGGTTAGGGTTTTGGATGCCTCTGGATCCTATATGTATTTTTTATTGTAAACATTGTAACACAATGAATGAATATAGAATATGTTGGTTTTTTCAGTTTTGGGTTTCCAGGGGAAAAAACTTTGTGTAATGTTTGTATTTGCCATTGTATCTTTTCTGGTTTTTTTTTCTGAATATCTTTCTATAGTAGATATTGTACAAGGTTAGAATTTACACTAACTTCCACCGATTACTTCACAAAATGGGCAAAGGTTATCCCTCTGACTCATGTAAATGAAAAAATGGTGATTTAATTCATAGAGAAACAACTAATCACGAGGTTTGGTGTCCCTTCTGTCCTGGTTTTTGATAATGTGGCTTATTTCTCTTCAACCCAACTGATGGAGTTTTCTTTGGTCAAAGGAATCATAATTAAGTACTCTACAAATTATTACCCACAAGGAAACGGGGTGGCAAAATCGACCAATAAGAACCTGGTAAGGATACTAAAGAAGATGGTTGTGAATAACCAAAGGAATTGACATAATCTACTCCATAACTCTTTATGGGCAGATAGGTTCACACCCAAAGGAGCCATAGGAAATTCCCCATAGTTCTTAGTTTATGGACAAGAAGTTATCCTCCCAAATTGGATTTATCTTCCATCTCTTCAACTATCCCAAGATTCCAATGGGGATCCCTCCTCGATCATACAACAAAGAATTGATAATATTCTCATTCTAGAAGAAGAGAGAAAAGGATAAGTCAAAATTCATAGCTCACCAATGGGTAGTGAAAAGTTGGTTTGACAAGCATAAGGCCAAAGAGAAGGATTTTAAAATAGGAGACTTAGTATTGAAATGGGACAGGGTAAATGAGCCGAAAGGGAAACATTTTAAGTTTCAAAATCTGTGGCTTGGACCTTTCTAGGTGGCTGAGAATATTGGGGCGGGCACTTATTGGTTACAGAATCTGAGGGGCGAACCTGATGCCCTCCCAGTAAATGGCCAAGACCTCAAAAAATATTTCCAATAATATATATATATATATATAAGGGAGGCATCTTGTTTTAGTGTTTTCAAGATTTTGAAATACTTTTCTTTTCAGTTTTATTTTTCTTTCTGGATTTTTGTGCTTTTGAAAGTTGTGTTTAGCAGGACAATGGTTGACCTTAAGTCGTGTGACATAGAGAACTCTGTTCTGAACTCATTGCTCACATACAACTCAAGAAGCATCAAAGAACTTGCGGTTTCTTTGAGGATCCTTCCATCTAATCCGCACAAATGAACAACTTCAAAGAAATGATAGAAGTGTTTTCCTAGTGGTTTGGTAAGACCTTAAGTGTAAGAAGGAAATACATAAAGGAATACATGAACCCAGAAGACAAATCTAGTAAAGGATCCACCTTAACCATCTCACCTTGAAAAATAAACAAACATCATCCTCTCCCACTCCCTCAAGGCATCATGCTGAAATAAAATTGATATTATCAAAAGAGTGAACAGTAGGGGAGGGTATGCAGATATCTTTGATGGGGATATGGATGCTTTCCGGTAGTAGAGAAAGGTCTGTGATGTTGGGGTGAATCCATCGGGGCTATAGACACTCGTTGGTAGCAGAGTGACACCAAATCAAGTGAGTAGAGGTAACTAAAGGATTCATGCTAGTGAATTCTTTGCTAAAATTTTGTAAAAAGGGCATGAGTCAGGGTTATAGGAAACGAAGGAGGAATAAAGGTTAAAACTCCTCGGGAAGAACCAAAATCATCAACCAAAGAAGTTCAAAATGCAAGGGTAAAAGAGGCTCATATTCAAAATCAGTTAAGTTCTCCATTTTCTTATGTATCAACTAAGCGCTGAGGAAGGAACAAAGATTCTTCTTTCGCCCAGTGAATCACCATTTTTTGAGCACTCAACACACCCTAAAAATTCTACATCAAATTTCACTTTTTGGGTACCACTTGATCTCTTGTAAATGTCTAGTTCAATCTTAGTATGAAATTTTTTCCTTTTCTCATCTTCTATTTTTTCATTTTAAGTCTTTCAAAGTTGCTCGGGCATGAGAAAATCATCATGAATTAACAAAGACTAACATTTAATTAAAGAATTGACAATTGAAACTTCTCCCTGACACGCTAAAGGAATTCAACTTTAGGAAGGATTAGAGATGACAAATTTTTCCCAAGAAGACCAAAGTAGCCAAGCCCTAACCTCCATCGACGTCGGAAGAGGGGAGTCTTAATTACGCGACAGGTGCTACGTGAGAATATCACCGATGACCGATTAATTCAGCATCGACGAAAGGTTAGGGAATAAGAATTGAACAAAAAAAGGAAATAATAATCGTCGATCCCCAGGACGTTTTTGGCATCGGGAGTTTCGAAGGACGATAAATCCCGAAGAAACTACGTGTTGAATTTTGAATGTCGATCCCCGATACTCACCTGACATCGGCAGTTGCAATATCTAGCTCAACTTAGTCTGATCGACGTAAAAAAATTCCCTGGTGAAACCCTTACCCATGAGTTGAGTTCTAGGTTTTATTTTAATAAGCCCCGAGTGAGTGATGCCACATCAGCATCATTCGACATTGAGAGTTTCTAAAGGAAAGTATCAACGAACTTACAAAATAACTCAAAACAATGGTAATTACAAAATCACATAATTACGAGAAGCTTGAATAAGAATATGGTAGATTTATGCGCAAAGAGGAAACACGATTCTTTCATCTGTTGTGACTAGAATCTATTCAAGCAAAACATTTTCAAAATTTCATATATTAAGGTTCCCGCTGAGATTAGGTTACATACAATAAACACTACCAACACCTTGGCGAAATGACCCGGTTACACCGAGAACATGAAAATTCTCACAACAAATAGGGAAAATTATCAAAACATACGTTACTTATGAGAATACAAAACAAGGGTCCACCCATCATGTATCTCTTTGTTATAACCCTAATTTGCACCAGACATTCTTATCTAGCATCAGGCCATCTCAGATTCCTTCTTTGCCAAAACACTACTGAACAACTCTTTAAAAAACCTCTTTTATAAGGGCCCATGCGCCCTACTCCATTACTGCACATGTGTACACGCTAGCTAACCTAAAACAACCTACGTGTACTTGAAAAAGCACGAAAAAAGGAAAGATGTCGACGGAACACACAACTTTGGGTGAGTTAACTGAAACTCCCGTCCATGCATGGCCGAGGGTTTGTCCAAATACCTAGCTTCTCCTAGCCTATAAAATAAGGGTTAGGGGTCCCATTTGGAAGAGGAGAATAATAGTAAAGAAACTCTACCCAATCACACATTCCCATTGTCCCAACCCTTTAGCCATCCTTGTGAAAAGAGAGATACAAAGAAAAGAAGTTGGAGGACATTTGAAGAGGAGCCCAGGATTAGGTTCGCTGAGTGGTGGCCAGTCTCGAAATTGTAAGTTGATTCATTAAAGTTAATAATAAATAAATAAAATTCTCATCCCACTATATGAGTTCTTCATAGTTTAGTGAATATATGCTTGAATCTCTAACCCATTAATCTGTAGAAAAAATGCATGTGCAGTTTGTTTCTTGTTTTGTACATAGGTCAGTCTTAGGAGGATAGATTCTAACAAGCGATCAAGCATGAAGAAGGATCGACATCAAACGTCGGGAACAAGGTATGTTCGTTTAACCATGTATTTTCTTAAAATAAATGGGGATTAAGTCTGGGATGACGGTAGAAAGTAGGATTCTTTCAGTCTTATTTGCATGCATAATATAACCCTAAATTCTAGTTCGTAGGGGGATTTCCCACCACAGTTAAAATGGTCCAGAAGAACATTCCTGACGGAGTCCATAGTTAATATTTTTTCAGACTCCTTAAGAATGAAAAAATGGCCAAGTGATCTTGTCCTTATCACACTCGTTAAAATGGTTTTGAATATATGTCTTGTCAGTGCTAGTTTACCCCTTTTTCGAGCCGACTAGACTACCTTAGAAAAAGGTACCCCAATGGAGTCTCCTTTTACGTTTTTTCAAACTCTCTAAATATGAAAAACCACCGAGCTTACCTTCTCTAGTCTCGTTAAACTTACATCGAAGAATGTTACCATTGTGTGTTTTGTTAATCGCATTTGCATACCCACATCTTTGGCCTAATGCTGACTCCATGTTGCTCTCAAACTGAACCATTTGAAGCATGCCTTATACACAAGCCCTGTAGAATTTTGCCTCTACATCTTGACACCTTTGGCCCTTGGAGGATTTTTCCCGTGTGTCCTTTTCTTGCATATGTCTCTTTTCCCTAAACATCCCTGTGTTCCGTGTGCTTGGAACTAGTATGTTTGCGACACTCAATTCTCCTTTGTAACGTACCATTCTTTTATTCTTTTTTCCAAAATTATTGAAAAAGACAAAAAAAATCAAATATACCCCAAAAAAGAGGAAGGGAAAAGTATTTTCTTTATTGGAAGCATAATGAGTCGCCCTTGGATAAAGCACATCTGTCTGTTTGTTCATCAAACCCTGGGATTTAATATGACCTTAGGAAGCTTTTCTCGCTACATAGAGTTGTGTCCTCCTCCGTTTGGTTATTCTTCCAAACATATGGAGATTTTGTGTTGCCTCCTGCCTCATAAACTTATGTTAATGCCATGCTACCTGAATCTCGTCATTTGTCATGTTGTTGTACAAGGGAAGTTTGTCACCAAGACTAAGTCGACCCCTCTGTAGTTTGTCTCTTTCCCTCATACTTGGCCATCCTGAATGTCCAATCAAGTCCTTGTTCATAATCGATGAAGCCTTCAGTTTGATCATCAAGATTATCTAGTCCATGACCGACGAGTCGTCGAAGACCTCTGGGTAGTAAATTTGTACACTCAAATTACACTCCTACCCAAGTTTTGAATATTTTTTGAAGTTGTTGCTCGAGCTCTAAAGATCTCATCTCTAGCCATCAGGTTGTATCAAGTTCTAGAAGATGGATACTCTATATCTTTATCTTTTCGAGTTTGAGATGTAGCTTCGTTGTGTATTGTTCGCGGCTACACTTTATATAGTTATTTGACATGGATCTACAGTTTATTTGATTGGTATCCATGATTCTATTTTATCCCAAGCATGGGTATGCCCGCCTCAGTGAGACATTTGTTATTTTTCATATGGCGCCTCCCGGTTCCTGGTCCCTGGGCTCACCTGTTCGAAACATCAGTAAAGATTGGTAATGTGTTTTGGTCATCAGATGCTCTTCTGACCTCACACATTTGTTGGTTGTGGAGCCTGATTATCTTCCTGATTCAGAGGTCCTTGCTTTCAGCCGTGTTTATACCCCATGAAGTATTTACAACCCATAAGTATGTACATTCTTCCACGCGGGGGAGTGCAGAGGGGGGGTACCCCCTCTGCGGGGTCTGGGGGCAAGCAGGGGTTCGGGGGCGAAGCCCCCGAAGCAAAAATTTCCTTGTAAAAGTATATTGTAATTTCATTGTAAATTTGGACCATTCATTATAAGGTCGCAGATCTAACGGTAGAGATTATGTTAGGGTTTTTTTCCCTAGAAGGCAACCCTC
>SNQJ01S0144107.1:14626-28847 GCA_010110895.2 Picea sitchensis
TAGCCTATAAAAGAAGGGTTAGGGGTCCCATTTGGAAGAAGAGAATAATAGTAAAGAAACGCTACCCAATCGCACATTTCCATTGTCCCAACCCTTTAGCCATCCTTGTGCAAAGAGAGATATAGAGCAAAGATGTTGGAGGACATTTGAAGAGGAGCCCAAGATCAGGTTCGCGGAGCGGTGGTCGATCTCGACATTGTAATTTGATTCATTAAAGTTAATAATAAATAAATGATTTTCCCATCCCACTATATGAGTTCTTCATAGTTTAGTGAATATATGTTTGAATCTCTAACCCATTAATCTGTAGAACAAATGCATGTAGAGTTTGTTTCTTGTTTTGTACGCAGGTCAGTGTTAGGAGGATAGTTGCTAACAGGTGATAAATCATGAAGAAGGATTGACATCGAACGTCCGGAACAAGGTATGTTCATTTAAACATGTATTTTCTTAAAAGAAATGGGGATTAGGTTTGGGACGACGGTATAAAGTAGGATTCTTTCGGTCTTATTTGCATGCATAATATAACCCTAAATGCTAGTCCGTAGGGGGGTTTCCCACCACAACACTCCTACAGACGAACCTTCTCCCGGGATGCTCTATGCACCTTGCAATGCTCTTATGTTCTCCTCCTCCATCATCCTCTGCACTTCGCGCAGCTACACAATTGTATCTTGTGCTTCCCGAAGCTTCCTCTTGAGCCAATTTGTGCTTCCTTCATGACCTGGTGGTGCTGACACCTCCTGGTTTTGCACTACCATTTGTCTCCACAATTCTCTATTTTCTTGATAAATTTCATCTATGGAAAGTTGTACCTTCTCCAATTATTGATTGGGGATTTCAACACTAGAACCTGATACCTCTGTCCTTCACATTCATCTCCCTCTTCCTTGAGTGGTAGTCCCGACAGGCTCTATCCGGGTAGCATGCATCATGAAATCCTCAGCGACCAGGTTTGCATCTCAGTCAAGATGTGGTTTCCTCCTACTTCCTTATTTTTTCTGGTCCTTCCCCTCCTCTGCGGTGTCAACTTTTGAGAGGGAGTGACCTCCAACCTGTGTCCTTCAGAGGAAATTTTCTCCACTTCGACCTCTGCTTGAGGCACTGACATCATTTCGGAGTAGAGGCAAGGACATCCTTTTAAAATATTAGAGACACTTGATGACAATAAGAAAGAGTCCTAGGCATGTTGGGGTCCAGACCTGGTGCTATGGCTGCCTCGTGCACCCTGTCTTGTGTTTTGAGGGGATCCCATGGAACGACAACGTGTGCATTATTATATGTCCACAAATGGATGGAGGGCCACAACATAAGGTATTATAGAATTGGACTTGCAAGACCAATCCCTACTTGTATACAAACTCACCCGATGCATAGAACCTGCACAAAACATCTAAGATTTATAGCAGAGCAGAGCAGTGAGAAGAAACGTGCCAAGGAATAATCATACATTACGATGAGATGTTTTGAAGAATTAACACATCATATATCCATGACAAATATGATCTAGAACATGTGAAATGAAGCCAATAGGAGTTGCAGAGAATATACAGTATAATCATTTCCAATCTCTTTAATCTTCCCAGCCTCCACTATTGGTGAATGATGGTTGACACACCTCATGATACGGCCTCTGGCGTAAAAAAATTCCTCGACCTGGTGCATTTAACAACTTCCTTTATTGCGGCATCTGACCTTTTGGTAGTTGATGCACACTTTTGGCACACGTTCAACTCTAGCATCCTTTCCAAACCCCAAGGGGAAATCGGCCTCTGGAATGGCTTCAACACTTGTATCTGTCATACCTGATCTGCCATGCTATGGCATGTGGATGTAGCTCATCCAAACTGAAGAGAAGTGAAGATGTGGAAAGAGATGCTACAGGTCATTCAAAAATTTTCTGGGATCACGTAAGTATTTAACAATCGGGACTAGCAAGCTCTACAGGTACGCATCAGTTTGCTTTTTCTTCTTACATCTTCCTATGTTTTGCCTGATAAGTAATTTATAAACGATGTCAATCCCGATTCCAAGAAATCTCTCTCCAACTACCGAACAAATCTTTCTCCGTAACCTTGCCAAGGAACTCGAAGCAAACATTGGGGTAAGATCAACAAAGAAGTGAAGGATATCGGACTCCCCGATTTCAGCGACCCCGACAAATTCATCGACTTATGCGACATAGTCAAGTCGCATGCCAAGAAATATTCACTGCGGGATGAAGAGCTGATGAATATGACCGACACGGTACTAGTGCAAGTGGAATGATTTATGGACCATCCGATTAGAGGTCGAACTGTGCTACATCAGTTAAACTCTAGTCTGGTGAAGTACCAGACGCATGTGATGGAAATCAGAGGGATACATGCGACTTTGATGGAACAACACAGATTTCTATGGGCCCAAACTTGTGAAGAGTTGTTTATCAGCTGGTCTGAGTATGAGAGAAGTCACCCTTTTCAAGAGATATCTCGGGTTGACTGTTAAATAAACTGTTAGAAGATGACGCCACGTGGCTAATTTTTCTTTGCTTAAACTGCACTTAGTTGTTATTTTCAGTTGAATTTCACATTATAGATAAATACATCAACCAATTAGTTAAGGATCAATGGTTTTTGCAAGAACTCTTTCTTTCTGGTTGTTAAGAATTATTTTGAAGCTGATTTGAATTGAGAAGTCCTTTTGGACCAAAGATAAGTTATTTTCATCAACTTCATGTGTGATTGGACGTGGAGAAGAACTATTTCCTATCCTATTTCATGAATGATGTTGTAATGATTAAGAGTAATTAATTATGTTGTCAAGTTATCTTGTGCAATGTTTTGTTTTTCTTTTCTTTAATGATGAAAATGAATCATTGTGTTATTATGTGATGAATGGTTCTAGTAGATGAAATATTTTTCTTTCCATTATCTCATTGCATATGTGTTTTCTTTCTAGTAGTTAGTATCTCAGACAATAATTGGATGCTCACATGGTTAATGTATTAGTACTATGCCTATGGTATAAAATTTTCGTCTGCATGCTTGAGCAGCGGGTTATCCCAAGTTCAACCTCTTCCACTTAGTTAATCTTGATTCCATTTTTGTTGCCAAGTTGGTTTATGCCCTCTTACATCTCATATCGGTCCCACCCAAGAGAAAATATAGAAAAGAGAATAGTCCAAATTGAAGGAAGAGACTTCACAAGAAAACCTAAATCCCATCGATAATTTGGTCGGATCGCAAGATATGGAGAACCATGCCACTATTAAATGTTGCAGATTCTAATTAGGCCTCAGTGGTAGGTTTGGTTCCTACTATTGAGTCAAGGGATTTAAGACCCATCAACACAATGCACCCAACACTTTGGGATTTCACACGTTCACCTTATGCTCAGCCATAAACACATCTAACTCAATAGATCGCCTTTCCCACTGGATAATCATTTGTAGTTCTTCTCAACTCTCTGAATGGAGGAGGTCATCTCTACATTCCTAGCTCTGTCTCAGGCAGGAACCATGTACCATTTTTAGGGGATTTCTCTCAGGTTTGTAAGATTAGAGAAAGACTCACATAACTGCAATGATCCACAACTCACAGTTTTGTGTTGTAGGTGAATCCCCTTCTGGAAAAGTGGATTCCCTCTTGGTCTCTAGAATCCTAAGGCCAATATATAAATGTTCTTAACATGGACATTGAATTTCTTTTAGATCTAATCAATATAATAAATGAAAGAAAAGGAGAAAGATATGTACCTTATTAGCGACATTTTTCCTTGCAAAGTCTTGGCTGAGCTTCAATCCCGAGCTCCCTGATAGGCCCTGTAGGACAAAAAACGATACAATGGACTTCCTACTCTACTAATATTATCTCAAATATAGATCCATATACTGCAGACAAACTCATATGGAACAAGGATAAGTTTGAAAGAAACAGGCCAAGCATTGATTATTAATGAGAACAAGTAAAAGTACTTACAATGCTTTGATGAAGGTGCACCAGCTTCTTCCAGTTCTTCTTGTCCAACCCCTTTTCTCAAGTAATCTCCACTAATTTCTTTGACGACATCTCACTCATGAGATCATAAGTTTGATGTAATTCTCAATCTCCATTGTACCTTTTACCATGAGAAGGCCTCCTTATATAACCTTGGAGAGGCCCAACCACTTGAGAGATCTTTGGGATAAGTTGAGTATTCCTCTCCTTCAGTTGAGGATCTTCCCTAATATCATGCCTTGACCATCTATTTGAATCCAACCACCTTCAAGAATTGAGGGATTCTTCCCTAATTTGTCTCAACAAACCCAAACTTGCTGAGAAAAGGGTAGTGCTCCCCTAAAAGGGTGCACAGGGTGCTCAAACACTCCCCTAAAGAGGCTCAGGGAGAACCAACACTCCCTCATAGTGGGTAGAGGAGCACTCCTCTCCAAAATCCATTGTTTAGTGGTTCTTTCAGTGGAAAAAGGTTTGTACTCCCTGTCAACTGATTTCTCTTCTTCAAAACTAGTCTTTGAGGTGTCTTAAGTGTCTTTATGATGTCATTAGAGGCACGACATAGGAAAGATGGAAATATGATGTTTGTGACACTTGCAACACTTGTGGTAAATATGCGACATTTGTGGACAATATGCGACACTTACAACACTGGTAATGATGACACTTGTGACACTATTGAAGTGAGTAATTTTGAGGTGTAACATATTGCCCCCCAAAGTACGAAGTTAGAAGACGATGATGACTTATGTACTTTGTAGAATTTTTCGAGAAAGGGTATGGACGCAGAGAGGCTATAAAAATATTCACACAACCATCAAACAAATATTATGACATGTTTTAAACCCAAGGAAGACATACCTATGCTTGAGTGATAAAGACTTTTTAGGTATGGCTGCCATAGAATACACCGCAGATCCATAATTACATTGATAAAAGGTATAGCCACTGAAGATACAATGTGGATCTATACTCCTATGACCTGAACAGATCATAGCCATGAAGAATACATAGTGGATCTACGATATGACAAGACATAGCCATGACCAATACAAAGTGGATCTATGTAACAGTATATGTGTCATAGTTCAAAAGAATTCCTTCGCAACCTGGGAAGAGTATGCATAAGAGTGATAACTCAACCCAGGGTCTTATTACCGATCCTGATGTAGTACAAATCTAACCATGCGAATATATGTCCTGATGTCAAACATGGCAGAAACCACTTGATTACCAATCAATGATGTAAACTATTAACAAGAATAAGGGAGATAACCATTGATGTAAATGATTCCCAAGATACTCTAGTACATTCCGACGAATGTGAATAGATGAGTTGAAGTTGAACACTTGTGGAATCATCCTATCAGGGATCAATGATGTAAACCTACTGTCGAACATGAGGAGGCCTACCATTGAGGCATGCATCTCCCAAGGTACTAACTGGTTTCTAAGTCTAGCTCATAGATAATGTGTTGAAGTCGACAGGAAGAGACTCGTCGAAGGAGGGCCTTGACGTATCCCCCATCAACGAAACGAAACTGACACAAATATGTAATTGGTAGATCAAATGAACATGGAATGACATGGGTATTGAAACAAGATATTTGTGATGGTTGACTCTCGAAGAAGATACTTCCCTTGAACACTGAGGCACAACAACAAAAACTTGACATGGACCAAAACTTGATGATGCAGTGGATGCTGTGAATTTCGTCAGGTGACCCAAAGGAGTAAAAGAAAATCATAGGATTGGATCAGTGTAGAGGTTTAGCGGATTAAAATGAATGAAAATACAAAGTTCCATGTTCAAGGGCGACTGTAAGGGTTACTGGTAATGTTCTAAAAAAACTACTTGTCTTGCTTCTTTCAATTTTTCCATCATCCAGATAGACGAGTACCTCTTTTTAATTTAATGAGCTCGAGGAGGGTAACACATGCTCGGTATGACTCACCTTCGGTAAGTCCCTCTTCTTTTGTTTAGTGAACTAGAAGAAGTAAGGGTTTGGTCCCATATGGGCCCTTCAATGTATGGTTGTTTAACGAGTCCAAAGAAAGTAAAATCGGTGGTTTTTCATATTTAGAGAGTCTGAAAACAACTTAAAGATGACTTCAATGTTTTCCTTTTTTGTAATGTTAGTCTCGCGAGGCCGAAAAAGAGATAAATTATCACTCGAAATATGCCCTTTCAAAAATTTTAACGAGTGGGAAAGGAAGCAAGATCACTCGACAACCTTTTCATGTTTAGAGAGTCTGAAAAGAGCTCAAAGACAACTCCATGGGGTTCCTTTTTTGTATATCCATATGATCCTGAAAAAGAGATAAAAGGTTGCTCGGTTGCATTCTCATTTTTTTTCAAGCACGTAAATGAACAAAGACTAAGCTTGGTATGCCCCTAGCTTGAAAGCTAGTGTCTTAACTCTAGAATGATCATCAAAGGCTAGAGACATGCCCTCCAAGCTTCAATTCATTCACCGACTTTGCGATTGTCACCAATTTCTCTACTAGATGGAGAAAAAGGATAAGGGTGGATGAAATGAAGGTTCAAGAGAGGTGACTATTTCATTTTTTAACGAGCTTGACATAGGAAAAGAACTATTCTCAAGGCTCTGGGTTCAATCCTAATATTTCTGTTTCATTTTTTAATGAGCTTGCTACAGAAAAGAGAAACTATTCTCGTGACCTTTGTTTCATTTTTTAACGAGCTTTCCATAGAGAGAAAAACTATGCTCATGGGTTCTCCTCGATCATGGATTCCAAGAGGATAACGCTCTGGAAGGACACCATGTAAAGGGACAAAACTCAGTCATGGCTTCCAAGATATCTTCACTGGATGGAAGAAAATCACTCTAGAAGGACCACATGCCGAGGGTCGCGATAGGGGTAAGGATATCAGGATCCAATATCCCTACCGAAGAGATCACCATGTCAACTACTGGATCCAAATCATTGGAAGTTGAAGGCATGGGAGACAATAGAAAATCATCATCAGGAGGGAAGATAGAGTGTATATCTCCCCGAATTTCTTCACGAGGGGGAAGAAAAGATGATCGATGATGGTTATTATCTTGAGGTAGTTCATCAATACTCAACATTTCCATAAGAGATTCATCAGAAAGAAAAATTTGGGAAATGTAGTCAATCACAGACGACAAGGTACTTAACCATGATGGCATTGAATAATTGTCGGGTGCCAATAGATATTGGTCATCCGAAGAGGGAGAAGCAGATTGGAAAAAAATGTATGATGTTTCAGCTGGACTAAGTGGCACGATGTCACCTAGTACGTCGAATTCCAGGGGACTAGGTACAATCCAAGGGTCAGATGATTCCAAAGATTGATAAGCCGCAGTCAAAATCATATTGACGGTGTAAATATGATGTGTAGTCAGTGGAAGTGATGTAGGGAAGGTACCCATAAGGATAGAATCTTTCAGTAAGACAACACCAACACTTTCATACGTGATCTTGTGGTCTCCCAAGAAATGAATGTTGTTGGTAGAAGGAGCACGAGCATCGGTCGTGCAGAAATCTAACTGATCAATAGTGAAAAAATTTCCCTGATGAGGAAATTGTGCACATCGAAACATCGACGAGGCAATGACAGTCATAGCATAAAGCCAACTTCTTCCAAGTAACAAGTTGTAATCAAGGGGAACATTGACTACCTTGACATAAAAAATGATGGTTTTTCCACCCAATTGGATGGGCAGGGACTGTAAAATTCCATGTGGATGAAAACCTCACTCATTGAATGTGCATAACATCATTGGGGATTTTTTAAGTGCGGGTGATTTTAAAATTTTCCAACATGTTAAAGACATGATACAAGTTGAGTCTCCCTCATCCAGAATAGTTCAGTGGATTTGTTGATTGTGAACAACAACATCAACTTGGAAAGAAAGTTGGAGGGAGAGTCAAGATGTATAATTGTCCAAGTTAAACATGATATGGTTAGACGACTCAGGATCAACATCGCCAATAGCGGCCAAGAGCGTTCTACGTTGACTGGGGCAGTGTTGTAGAACTTCTAACGCAGACATAGCACACAGTGCTTGAGCCAAATATTCAACAATGTTGTAGTTCTGGGTGGCACGTGAACTAGGATTAAAGGTAGATTTATGGATAGTTCTCTTAGGATGGAGTAATATAGATTTGAATGTAGGTTTCTCAATCTGAAGTGGTCCAGACGGAGAATTAACTGATGGAGGACTAACAAAGGATGGTGATGGATCTGGTAAAGTACCAGTACCATTAGTGACCTTTCCTTTGTTAGGGTTACCTAGTGTGTCATATGTATTAGAGAGAGTGGTCAAATTAATCCCATTAAACATATAAATATGTGCACTCATCAAGGCCTCATCATGAGGATAACTAGAAATGCCCCTAGGAGAGGGGGTTTGAGCAACCATGGATTCCTACTGTGGAAAAGGATAAGTAAGCACATCGGGTTGTGAATTTCCCTGGAAAAGTTTGGCCACTTCATCGCGATGTGGACAGTATTGATTGTAGTGATCGTCACCACAAATGATACACAGAAATTTCAGTTTCTGTTGTGGTTTTTTTTCAGTAACAGGTGTTTGAGTTTGATTTTTTGGTTGTTCATTGTTATTAGTATTTTTTGATTTATTGTTTGTCTTCTTCTTAAATCCATATTATTGTGAAGGGGCTGATTGAACTTCATTCACCTCAGAGATTTGAGTTTGGGGGGAGGTAGAGGAGAGTGTGGTTGACTAGGAAGTAGATTGAGTTTTGACGGAACCGATAACACCGTCTGCATGAGATGAGGAAGATGACTTGGATGGATCGATATTATCTCGAGCAACATTTGGAATAAAATCATACAAAGTACTATATTGGAAATAAACCAAATCTAAGTACTGATCCCTAGCAATGGTTTCTTCCTCAGTGATCGTGCCACCCATAGTGACATCGCGAGCGATCGAGGGTAAAAGTGATTTAGTAAACCACTCCACCAATAATATGTCAGGAATGATTACTTTGATCATCCTTCGCCATCGTCTCCACTCATGAATATGGTCAGAGATATGCACAGAATCAGTTTGATGAAGGGAGGTCAAGAGTTCAGTACCCTTCTTGTAGTGAATAGGTAATTGAAAGTGCGTGAGGAAAGACATGGCAAGGGAGTTGAAATAATGAAAAGAAGCATGTGGTAGTTCAATATACCACTTTGCTACAGAGCCAATAAGTGTTCGTTGGAAAAGATGCAAATGTATAGAATCACCCATGATGGATTTTGATGAACACCATAAATGGAATTTCATCACATGGTTATTTGGATCTTCGCCAGATTTTCCGTCAAATTTAGGAATATCAGAAGGAAGTTTAGCTGGAATAATTGGCCAAACCAGTGAACGAAAAATAGGATCATTAGTTAACCGAGACACGTCTGGGAGATCCAGAGTCACAAGGAAAGGTAGTTGTCGGTTAATTTGCGGATGATACTAGTGTGGAATAGGAACACCAATAGGACCATATATTGGGTTAGGTGGATAGTTGTAACCAGTAGGTACTCCTACATATGATTGTTGTTGACTGGGATAAATAGGATTCGATGATGGTTGAGAAACATTTTCATAACCCAGTGGGTTCTGAGCATTATAAGCCAAGTGATTTGCTTGTCCAGAAAGAGGATGAACATTGTTCCCTTGAGGAGGGTAAGGAGTAGATCCTGGAGGCAGATACACATTATAACCATGGGGAGGATAAGGTTTCTTTCCTTGAGGACTCCATGTGGTGTTTGGGATGCCGCCCGGATAAGATTGTCCATAAGACGGTCTGGAAGGAACAAGATTTGATACTCCTCCTTGTGGGTTATGATATTAGTGCCCCCAACATGGGGTTGGGTAAATGTTCCCCTAGAAGATACTCCCCAGGATTGTGAATGGTTTCCAGCAGACGAAGGTTTCCCCCCTACTAGCAGTGGATTAACGACCAAGGTATGACTGGCAAAGGGAGGTTTCCCTTTGCGAAGAACATCAAAATGGGGTTGTCCCCCGGGAGGGGTAGGCCCACCATAGGATTGTGGTATTCTAGGAGGGACAGGTCTGCTAGATGGTGGTTTCCCTCTAGTTGGATGTATTTGGCTGGAAAGTGTCTACATTATCGAGTGAAAAGATGTCCCAGTAATATCATGCGAAACATGTGGAGCTGTAGAGTGAAAGTTTGTAAAAGCGGGGGTAGGGATCGAAGTGCCTTGGGAATGAGTAGAGGTGATGAGTCCAGCATTAGGATAAAATTGTGTTGATGCAACAATAGGGTTAATGACCTGATCAATGGGGTGATTCATAGTTTGACCAGATGGTCCAGTAGGGTCATAAGGATTAAAGGGTTATCGAAAGGATTCAAAATGCTCATAGAGATCACGTCCTGATGAAGTCCTCCATACAGAATGAGAAGGTGTGGGATTTGTATCTACTGCAGTGGTAGGACGAACAAGATTCCTATACTCATCACCAAAGGTTGGTTCTATGGATCCCAAAGATGTTTCAGTAAAATCTCTCTCAGGTAACTGTGGGACCTCTTCATCTATGACGTTCCAAAGAGAGTCTAAACAAAGCAAAAGTGGTTCGAGAGGAATTTTTGAAATAGATGTAGTGCAAGGAGTGGGATTCTCAACCATAACCAAAGCACCTTATGTGTTGTCTAATGGAGGAGTAACAACACTCCCAACGTCAGATTGATTTTCTACCTCTCCATGGTAGTTGTCTTCTGCAGGGTTAGGAGGTAAGGGTTGGTATCCTTCTGGAGGCATCCCTTGCATCCTACGTGATCGACAAAGACCTTTATCATCTACATGCTCAATTTTGGAGAATAACAGTACATGCTGAAAAACTAGGGACAACTTACAAAAAGAAACAACATATGCTAATAAAATCTAGGAATCAAAACCAAGCAAACAAAACTTCTCTTGATGATCATACTAGTTGGTGATGAAATCCAATGTCATGTGACCAAATCAAGAAGGGGCTAGGATATGGTGGAATAGTTACAATGGAGACCTACTTAATGGACTTTCACCTTGGTGCAAGCTTCCACGCAATAATTGTGGATTTACATTCCAATGAGCCCGAGTGAGTTTGACCAATGTCTATTCCAGGTACAGTGAGACTTCCCTTCACCATCACCTAGTGTAAGTATCTAAATATTATGGCAACTAAGGAAACCAACTCACAGTCAGCCCCTGGGTGGGTACAATCAATAGTCCAATATGAACGTATGGGTAGGATAACAAGTTCGAAATCAAATCGAGAGGATCCCACATATAATCGTGGGTATACCCTCAAGTGACCCCCAATATACGATCCGACCACTACAAACAGTTGAATCACGGAGGGATAATATCTGTAATTATCCCGAATGTGACCTCGTGCATAACCCCTATGTGAGAGGGTGATCCTAGAAAGCCTATATGACAATTGGATTTGACTCTCCCTATCTCAGGATGCTAATATTTGTGTTGAAAACTTTGGAGAGTTGTACTCATAGCCTAATCCAAAGTGCTAATCCTAGTCTAATGTTGGTGGAATATCCTAAAAGAAAAAATGCTCTAGATAATCTTTAATTAGCATTCATTTTGCAACTGTTCTTTACTCAAAAGGTGTATGAAAGTGAAACCGATGGTGTTATGACTCGATTCCCCCAAAAATGCATAAAAGATGATAAGAAATCATTTCTTTCGATGAATTCCTATTTAAGGGGAGGAGAAAATTTGTTTTCACTATCAAACACTAATATGCAATGTCCTCAATCAATTTGTTTCTCACTCAAATCCAATGCAATGCTGAAAATTTCAGAAATGCCTTCTAATATCCAAACCAATCACTAAAAAAATGTCCTTTTTCTTATATGTTAATGATAATCAAATGTAAAACTTCTAAATGTCAATCGGACTTCAGGATTAAAGAAATAGAAGAAAACCTCACATAAAACAAAAAATACACTCTCGTTGCGAATAAACAAGAAGAACAAAGATAACCAAATTTGCAAACAAGAACAAAAAAAACCTCAAACAAAAGAGAAATGTTGGAAAAATGACCTCAAATATCAGATGGAAAAGTTCACAAACGCTTGGATTTCCTCACAAAAGTTTCCACTCAGTCAGATAAAGGAGAAGAAAACAACAAGTTAACTCTAGGTCAACAAAGACAAAGAGTGACTTCAAAGCAAGGAAAGAAAATGTCAAATTCCCCCCAAAAAAGAGATCAATCCTTAGAAAAAAAGGTGTTGAAGGCCAATACCAAGATGGACTAAGAGTATGAGACCCTGAGTAAGTGCCAAAACCAAGAAATAGCTTCAGAATATGAAAATTGTAGGTGAATCCCCTTGTGGACAAGTGGATCCCCTCTTGGTCTCTAGACTCCTAAGGCCAAGACAAAAAAGTGCTTAGCATGGACACTGACTTCCTGTTAGATCTATTCAAGTTAATAAATGAAAGAAAAGGAGAAAGATATGTACCTTATTAGAGACATTTTTCCTTGCAAAGTCCTGGATGAGCTTTGATCATGAGCTCCCTGATAGGTCCTGTAGGACAAACACAGATACAATGGACTTCCTACTCTACTAAGATTAGCTCAAATATAGATCCATCTACTGCAGACAAACTCATATGGAACAAGCATAAGTTTGAAAGAAACATGCCAATAATTAATTATTAATGAGAACAAGTAAAAGTACTTACAATCCTTTGATGAAGGTACAACAACTTCTTCCAGTTCTCCTTGTCCAACCCCTTTGCTCAAGTAATCTCCACTAATTGCTTTGATGAAATCTCACTCGTGAGATCATAAGTTTGATGTAATTCTCAATCTCCATTGTACCTTTCCCCATGAGAAGGCCTCCTTATATAACCTTGGAGAGGCCCAACCACTTGAGAGATCTTTGGGATAAGTTGAGGATTCCTCTCCTTTAGTTGAGGATCTTCCTTAAGATCATGCCTTGACCATCTATTCAAAGCTAACCCCCTTCATGAATTGAGGAATTCTTCCCTGATTTGTCTCAACAAACCCAAAACTTGCTCAGAAAATGGTAGCGCTCCCCCAAAAGGGTGCATAGGGCGCTCAAAAATTCCTTAAAGAGGCTCAGGGAGTGCCAACACTCTCTGACAGTGGGTAGGGGTTTCCAAAATCCATTTTTTAGTGGTTCGTTTAGTGGCAAAAGGTTTTTACTCCCTGTCAATTGATTTCTCTTCAAAAATAGTCTTTGAGGTGTCTTAAGCGTCTTTATGATGTCGTTAGAGGCATGACATAGGCAAGATGGAAGTATAATGTTTGTGACACTTGCAACACTTGTGGTCAATATGTGACACTTGCGGACAAGATCTGACACTTACAACACTGGTAATTACGACACTTGCGACACTATTGAAGTGAGTAATTTTGAGGTGTAACAGTTTGTAAGTTGGAGAATGCCTCACATAGCTGTAATCATCAACACTCCCTCTCAGCTAGCGAGGCATTCTTCATCATGCAAAGTCTCACACGTATGTTACTTGAATTTTGTTTTTGGCTGGAGTCATCAATAATCCCTCTCAATTAGGAAGGCATTTTTCACCAAGTCAGTCTGGTGCAGATGTATGTAATATGCTCATGTGTAAGAAGATATTGCATGTGTACAATTTTTCCTTTGCATCATTTCTATGATATAAGGATATTTCATCTCATCGTGTTTCGATCCATTAAGAAACACTAGGCTCTCAAGGATATTTACACATGACTCTTGGTTATCATCATATGATCCATCTCATGGTCAAGTAAATCTATCAGAAAATTTTGATGTCACATTGCTCCGCACACTTACTGCTATATACTCTGCCTCTGTGGTACTCAAGGCCACATATTTGTTTCTTGTTGCATTTAGGAAACCATGGAAAAATTCACGGTAAGAAAACAACCAGATGTGATATTTTGTTCCACTGTACTCTCTTCTCAATCTGTATCGACATATATTTCAAGCTCAAGTTCACACTTGAGGCATATCTCAAGTCATATCCAACTGTTCCTCGTATATATTTCAATACATGCTTTACTACTATCCAATGAGTCTATCTCAGTTGACTCATGGATTGACTAAGAACATTCACTGCATATCATGAATCATGCCTGGTGTTAACCAGATACATCAATGATCCAATCAATTGTGGATCAATCTCGTCTAAATCATCATCATTGATTTTCTTCAAATCCATTAAGGTGGTTTTGCATTCTGTCATATTGAACTTCTTTAAT